>SJYA01003719.1:0-31453 GCA_006410615.1 Neotragus moschatus | reverse complement strand
TAAAAAAAAAAAAAAAAAAAAAAAAAAAAGCACATATGATAGTTCAAGAACAAGCACATTCTAGAAAGAAGTAAAATTCAGACAGATTATGAAATATTAATATTTCAGGTCCAGCTTGGATCCACTGTGTAGGGGAATGTCTGCCTCGATACATGGGCCTTTGATATCTAATAGTGCCATGAATCAAGACCCAGCCTGACTGCTCATCTGGACAGAACAGCACTGACTGTTGATGGGCCTTCTTCCTCTCAAATAACAAATATTCCAGGGTGAATTTACAAATGGATTTGAACTATAATGTTTATATAATTGCGAATATAAATATCCCCACTGAGAACTTATTATTTATAGGCTAATTGATGTAATATTTGACACTGTTAGTTTACTCTTTATGAAAGTCTTTTGCTTTTTCATAAATGAGAGTTGACAATGAATTCTGAACTTCCTAAATGTATATTTCTATGCTCCTTTCCATTGTTTTTTTTCCTTAACTTTGAAACTCGACTCTTCCGTCGAATGAGGATAATTAAATTTGTAATATGGTGTGAAAGCTCATTCTGCTTGAAGCCTTTATTCCACCAAGCCTCCTTATTGTTTGACCTGAATTTTCCATCAAAATTTAAAATTCAGATAAATAGTAATTAAGTCCTGTAGTAGTTTAAAAGCAACGTGTGTGTGCATGTGTGCATTTAGTCTGTCTGACTCTGCAGCTATACGGACTGTAACCTACCAGGCTCTTCTGTCCAGGATTTTTCCAGGCAAGAATAGTGGAATGGGTTGCCATTTCCTACTCCAAGGGATCTTCCCAACACAGGGATTAAACAAACCTGTGTCTCTTGTATCTCTGCTTCGGCAGTAAAATATTTCAATTAAGAGCTCTTTAAAATATTTCATGACTTACTCTTGAATTAATGAATATGGCTTGAACAACTCTGAAGAGTGTGGATGCATTTTAATCAACACTACTGAAATGGGAAAATATTGTTTACATGAATGTGTAGTTTATATTTCCCCAATATATGAACTGAAATATCATATCACCTACATAAGATAGATTCTGAAATTTCAAGAAATGTTTCGTAAATTGGGTTATTATTACTACATGAATTTGATAACTGACCGTAGTGATTTTCTTCTCCCATTTATAAATGGCAAATGGCTGGTACGAAAATGATTAACTCATAAAATTAGATATCAATAAATTCAAATAAATTTAATCAAAATTTACTAGTTACCATTTATCTATAATTTCATATTATTAAAATTAATTTAGAAAATAAGTATATTTTATGGAGTCTCTATACATATAATTATCTTAAAATTAAAACATAGAAAAAAGGATCACATTAGTTTCTTTTTTTAGTCTTTATTGAGTTTATTTATCTGGTGTGGTACACAGGCTTAGCTGCGCAATAGTGTGCGGGACCTTAGTTTCTCAACTAGAGATAGAACCTGCATCCCTTACATTATAGCATGGATTCTTCACCACTGTACTGACAGGAAAATCTCTACTTTCTTAGTTTACTACAGCTGTGGGGTTTTCAAAGCCTTAAAATGTATAACATATAACATCTGAATTGCATAATTTCAATATTTTATAAACCATGCCAAGTAATAGAAAAGAAAGATATTCTGACCAAAACTGTTTCTGTTGATATGATGTAAATTAGAGATAACATATATATATATATTTATTTATATTTATATATGCCAGTATACTAAGTCACTCCAGTCATGTCTGACTCTTTGCCACTCTGTGGACTGTAGACCACCAGGCTCCTCTGTCCATGGGATGCTCCAGGCAAGAACACTGGAGAGGGGTGCCATGACTTCCTTTGGGAGATCTTTCCAACCCAGAAATTGAACTTTCATCTCTTGTCTCCTTCATTGGCAAGTGGGTTCTTTACCACTAGTGCCACCTGAGAAGCCCATATTGATATACCTACACACATAAATATAAACATATTGTGGAAATTGTGAACCTTGACCATCTGCTTTTTCCCATGGACTGGCAATATTATCAGTATAACTTGTAGAGATTTTCATTGCAGTTATTAAAAATGTAATAACTATGAATAAAAATTATCAAATAGGCCACCTTCAAATACATTATTTACCAACAGGTCAATATTTCAGCATGTTTCTATAGACAACCTTAGCTTTGACCTGAATAACTTCTAGGTTTGAATCCAAGCCCCGGCTCACATCTCATCAGTGATCATATGACATCACAAATAAGTCATATTTTAAATGCCTACTATGTATTAAACTATGTTAAGTTCTGTCAACTACAAAGACAAACAAGATGGATGTGATCACTATCTTCAACCATTCTCCTAGACCACTCTGTGCTAAATTAACTCTATGAATAGAGTTATAAAACTGAGCCAGAGATTCAAAACTATTCAAACTTAATAACATTAGTTACTTTGTGTGTAAATCAATTAAGTCTTTATTAAGAATATAGTTTACATATCTCAGGGCTTCCCTGGTGGTTCAGATAGTATAGAAGCTGCTTGCAGTGCAGGAGGCCAGGATTTGATTCCTGGGTAGGGAAGATCCCTTGGAGAAGGGAACAGCAACCCATTCCAGTCTTCTTGCCTGGAGAATTCCATCGACAGAGACTGGTGGGCTACTACAGTCCATGGGGTTGCAGAGCCGGACATGACTGAGTGCCTAACACTTTCATTTTCCACATCATAATGAAAAGAAGGAATGAACAGAAATTGATGGAGTATTATATCTTTTGTTAGCTATCCAGTCTCAATATTTTTATTGTGGCTGTTTAAAAATCTTATACATTAAGTAGCTAGAGATGAAGCACAGAATTAAAATACTTCCATCAGCTTCTGTTGATTAGATATTATTTCATAGGTCAAAAGACTGCACTTTTCTTTTTGCCTGCCAGTCTAAGTCCTTCTTTTTCAACACTGCCAAATGGTCCTGCTACCATTTACTTCAAACTTAACCCAGCAACAGAGTGTGATGGAAAATAATAACTACTCCTTTGCTGAGACGTTACATGTCAACTTTTCACCTAAGGCAAAATTTAATGGCTGACTTGTGAATCTTCATTTCTAGAGATTTATTATGGAAACACTGACATAACCTTTAACCAGAGCAAACAGAGCCACTCTAATAAGCAGGCAATACCAAAACTAAAAATGCACAGGAACAGAAAGATCCTGGCAGGAATTAATCTGCCATTTTCACACATCTGCCCAAGGGAAGCATTGTAATTGCAAAATTTACTCTAAGACTGCTGAGACTCATAGTAATTATGTTTCTTTTTTTTTTTTTAATAGAAATAGCCACAGGTGGTAACAAATTGGGTTTTGAAACAAGGAACTGGGCATGCATTCTAACCCAAATTACTATGTAATTGTCTCAATTATATATATAAAAAAAAATTCATGGAAAACTTATTGCTCAAAATCAGAAAAAAAGAAAGTCTCCTTAAATGTATTCTCTGTCTTGTTTCTCCCAGCTTAGTCATTTTGCTTCATTTGTTGGTATTAGCACAGCTGATGTGAGGGCCACACTGCAAGGTTACTTTTGTCAGTAACCTTATCTTGACTGGGAGTGGGATTTGTTTACTAAGATAGTTCCCTTATTTTCAGCCTTATTATCGTCTAAGAATAAATACTAGCCTTCCTAGAAGGTCAGGATCTGGAAATTTATCTAATAATTACTATCCGTGCATCTGTCAACACTTAAACTATTAGGTTATAAACTATTTTTTTTAAACTATGTATTGTATCAAAATATTTCCTATTTTTCATATAATATCTTCTCTCAATAAAATGTCTTTATCATACATTTAGATTCATGCATTAGCACCAAAATATTGCTCCTAAAATTCCAAATGCACTCTGTGCCTATGCCATGCCAACTAAGAGTCACTTATATCTCCAAACTTTTCTCATTAATCAGAAATTTCTGATTTAATCAATCAAGATTAAAGTAAGAAAGTAAGGGTTGGTCTAAAACAAAAAGAAAAAATACAATTCATTAATGTTACACAAGGTCATCCAAAGCTAAAATAATAAACATAAAGCAATCAAGTGTCTTGCCTTAAAACTATGTGAAGGCAAATTTGCACAGAATCTTTAATTCTGTCTTAATGGGAATGCTTATAATGATAGATGGTTGATTTATCTTTCATTTTTCATGGTTTATAGCTCCTCTTATTCACATTCTTAGTGCATTAAGTTGATTTGGGCTAAACTATTTTAAAACAGATGCAAAATTGCCAAAGCAAAATAGAAATTTTATGTCTTAAGAAGATAAAGTAATAGAAGTCACCAATATCAAGCAATTTCCTGGGGTTTTGCTGATAGAACTATTGAAATCAAAACTAATTATTTTTCAAGTTTCCCAGAAATTTTTATAACTAATATTTATATAAAGATGTATAACTAAGCAATTGCCAAATTTGAAATGGAAAATATTCCTTTTTTGAAGCTGTCTTTTATTTTTTTCAAAATACTAAAGTGTAACATTTTTTCTAGCAAGTTTTTCTAAGATTTTAAACATATTATCTCTCAAACATTCTAACTTCTTACTGTTACTTCATCTACTGAAATAAGGACATCAGTAAAAGTACATTTTGGTAACCTCATACTGTGGATGGATAATCCTTCTTGTGGCAATTTGGGAATTATAAGTGAGCTGTTTACATATATATATATATATATATATATATATGTCAGTTCTGCATATGCAGTTGCTCTGGTGTTGTGGAAAAATAGTAAAAATCTATCATTCAGTCCTAAAATAATCTCAGTATATTCTGTTAAAATATGCTGTGTGCAAAATAAAATGAAGAGCTTTTAGCAAAGGTTTTTACATGGGAATCTGTGAAAATAAAAGGAATAATATATCATAAGGGTGAAAACTATAGCTTTACATTTTGAAACAGATACAAATGTTTGTTCTGCACATAAATAAAAATTAATACTTTTTCTAAGACATTGATTGTCTAAAATCGGATAATAAAAATAAAGATGAAATTTTGACTCTGTGAACATTTCTTCCTATAATAAAATAACTGTGATTCTGCTTTATAAAAGCTATCAAAATTTGGGATATATGTATATATCTTAATTTGAGTTTTACTAAATTGGAGCACATGAAAATTCTAGGTATAAGTATAATTCAATCATTCCTTAACAATGATTCTGATTCAGGTAGAAATATTGTAAAAGTATACCAGTGGATGACTTATGCTTAAATTACCTTTTTAACATTACCACCAAGTGAAGCTTAAGAAAGCATACCTAAGCACCACAGTTGCTAGGAATTTACAAACATGTATCGGTATTTCTTGAAAACAGCATATATCTATGAAACAATTATGAATATATAGCTTTAATATTCACACTTTCATATTCTACAAAGGCTGCTTCTAGTTGATAAAAGAAGTAAACAAGAAATTTTCCTTTAAATGGGCCCTTTAATATGCTTCACTAATTAAAAATCAATCAAAAATATTACAAGCCTAAAAAATAAATATTTTTCTTACATGGTGTATTCTACCAAATAAGTTTACAAGATAATAGCCATCTTTACCTTGCCTGTTTTTCATTCAACACAAATATGGTTCGTGACCATTTCAGAGAATAGAAATACAAAGAAAATAACTCAAATCTTTAAATATTTCATAATGTATGCAATAAAATGCATTTCTTATACCATTAAATTATTTTAATATATTCCATTCCCCTAATCAGAACAAAGTCTATTTATGTAGATTAGTTACATCTAAAGTCTAATTTATCCAACCTGTATTTATCCTTTGATCACAAAGCTTGTTAACTTAAATGGTCTTTTATTGTTATGATTCATTTTCCCATAATTATGCTGTTTAACTGCCTTATTTTTTGAATAAATATATGCAAACATGCCAATCATATTTAGCACAGTTATGCTAGATGCTCAATGAACTGTAAGAGTCATTTCACTACAATAAAACTCCTTGGAATAGATCCAGGGCAGAGCCTACAAATACCAGTAATCAGAATGTCACTAGGATCAGAACAAATAGAAGTATGTCACATGTATATCAATAGAGTCTCTCAAACACTGTCTGAAACTACTTTTACAGTCTATCACTGGAAGAACAGAGTGCACAAGAGTGAAAAGTGCCACCCACACTCCACAACTTTGCATCTGTATTTTGTTACATTAATTTTTTTTTTTTTTTGCTTTACCTTAAAAATATTGAATTTATACTTCTGCAGTAGCAAGGACGCAAGAACAGGCTTCTGCTTAGTCACAGGACAGAATGTTGATGCCATTAAGAACTTCTTTATTATGAGATAATTTATTTCAGGAGACCAAAGGATAGCAATACATCACTGTCAAAGCTAGTGGTGAAAGCTATGGGTAACTGTAAAATACTGTATGCCTTTGAAGGGAATTCTTGTCAACATCTCCTTTGCTAAAACAGGTTGACAATAGGTTAGTGTAGGTCCAATGAAGATTTAAAAGTGTTTTGTAGATGGGTGTCAGAAGTCAACACTATCTTCAAATTGATAGGCAAGATGACCACTATGTTAGTCTCTAACAAATAGACAGTCATTGGTTGAAGGAATTCAATAGGAAAAAAAAAAAAAAAAAAACAAACACCCTTTCCCCAATAACTTTACTAAAAGATGGCTTAGCCCAGTGGGATTTATTAAACAGAAGCATCACTGAGGGGAATACATTCTGAAGCAATGACTAAAATCACAATTAGCAGGTGCATTTGTAAGAATTTACTCACTATTGAGTGTATTGCAAGGCTTCTCAGCATAGGGGAGTTAAGTTTCACCTCCCAACTGGCATGAGACCAGTTCCAGTGGCTTCACCTTCCCCTTCTGGTTTCATCAGCAGGCTGCCAGCATATACTCTCACAGTGCCTCTAGACACTCCACCACACTACCCAGAGAATCAGAAAACTTGGGTTTCCCACATTGCAGGCAGATTCTTTACCATCTAAGCCACCAGGGAAGCCCCAATCTACAGAAACTCCAACCTACTGTCCACTGAAAGCCAGATGTTCCTGAACTTCACTGGAATAACTGCCTCTGTTTTAAGGAACTTCAAAATGTTTGAAGCTTTAAACAGTGAGATTATCAAGTTTAAAAATATTTCAAGGCAAAAGAAAGGTTCGAGTTCATCCTAGGAAAGAAAACTACCTTTGAAATAAAAAAGTATAAAAGTGGGCTAATATTTGTGCTTGACCCTTTATGTACATTATACTGAAAATCTAAGGACGTATACACACGTACATGCATACGTTAATTTTGCCAGGAAGTTTGATTGTTCACATTTTCATAAATATGGGCAGAGCCAGCTTTCACTGAATTAAGGCATGTAAACCTTTATTAACCTTAAATTTTAAAAAATATTTTCTTAATTTACATCTCTTACTTATATAGATGTATTTCTACTGCATTTATTACGTAAGCAGCACTAACACTGAAAAATTTGAAACCGGACAATAGTAGTGAAACATGATGAAGTATAAATATTATCCTTTTCAACAATATTAAATATTTACCCTCAGATTTAAATATGTATATTTCTTAGTCTTTTAAGAGATAATATTTGGGATTATTTTTTAAATAACATTTAGTTTAACCTCATATATAAATGTGTATCTATATATCATAAAAAAGTAAATAAAATATACTAAAAGAGCAACTTTACAAAGAAAAGGTTTTAGAAAATATGTTCTTATTTCTTGACTTTGACTTGATCAATATAATGATAGGCAACAGGTAATGCCTTAGAACATGCAAATTTATTTTCTTGACTAAAAATATGTTCAAGCAGTTGAAATAGGAATTTTAGAGCATGCTTTTCTATGGCCTGCTATATTTCATGATTGCACACAGCCTTAAATAACAAAATGATGCCAAAAATAAAACCCCTGTGCAGACTTCTATATAATAGCATTTATTGATATTACAAAATTCACTCATAGAATTCAAGAAAAATTGTAGAAGTCACTCAAAGAACTTTAAATTATAAATCATCTTACTTTTACATTTTAAAAGACTGATAAAGATGTAAGAATAAGACCTTAAAGATAATAAACTATTATCTAGCTAATATTTTGGAAATGTTCTTGAAAACTAAAAAATATTGGTTAAGAAACTATTACCTCATAAGCAGTTAGATCAGCTGATACTAAAAGTGAGCCTAGGAGTTCTAGTTCATATAGTAAAAATGTTATGACTTTAAAAAAAAATTATTATAAAATAGAGAAATGCACACAGATTTACACTGCAGCTGAGATTTTCAGAAGCAAACACAAAACTAAGAATAAAAATAATAACATATTAAGAATGATAATAATTTGAATTTTAAACTCTTCTCCAAAGAAACTCAAACTGCTGAGTATCCACCTTAACTGCCGAGGAACTTTCAAAGTTTACTCCTACTTTATTCATACTATTTTTAATATATAGTAAAAACAGGAAGCCAGCTTCCCTGGTGGCTCAGATGGTAAAGAATCTGCCTATAAAGCAGGTGATCCAGGTTCAAACTCAGATTTGGGAAGATCCCCTGAAGAAGGGAATCACAACCCGCTCCAATATTCTTGCCTGGAGAATTCTATGGACAGAGGAGCCTGGTGAGCTACAATCCTTGGGGTTGCAGAGTCGGACATGACAGAGCGACTAACACTTCAACTTCGAAAACAGAAAGATATACTTTATGATTGTGTATTCACGTGAATTTGAAGTAGAACTTAAACCTATTTTTTAAAAAAAACTTTAAAAAAATGAAACTGGACAAGATAATTCTAGAGGCATGCAGTAAGATTCCCTTCTTACTTAGCCCATCACAAACCCTAGAAATAGAGACGTATATCAAGTTTATGGAAATAAGTGTATGTAACTAACAAAACGGTTTTGTCTTGGAATAACACTGCAAAAGATTATTTAAAATCACGAATGAAAAAAAAGTTATTCACATATTTTGTGCTTGTTACTGAAATGCCTACCATATCAGAGTATGAAGTTTTGAAACTTGTGGTCTTGAGAACTCATCCGGGCCCCAAGCCAAAAATCTCTTGTAATAGAGAAGTAGGAATAAGACAGACAATGGTTAATGTTGCTAGGGAAGATGTATTTTGTCTTTCACCCTTTCATTCTACGATACTGACTTTATTATCTACATTATGATACTAGAGTCCTATATGCCTCTGTCTCATTTTTATATATTTGGATAGACTGAAGGTATTTTCATATGTTTAATTCACTTTTATTGAAAAGGCCATCCAGGTATATCAAAAGGATTTCCTCTTCCAGGATAAAAGTCTAAAGTCAACCAGAATGTGAATCTTTTAAAATTGAACTGTAAAACACTGTGTAAGAATGTATTCCTTTCAAAAATTTATTTTAGTATATCTTATTCTGTTGGCTCAACATATTTTCTTCTATGACAGCATATTAAGATGACTACATGTTATGTGCTACCAAAAAAAAAAAAACAACAACAACTGAAAACACAGATGTTCAAACAAAACTGGAAATTCTCTCACCAGTGAGAAGACCCTAGCCTCCTTCCTCTTTGCAACCAGGCCATCACTGAAAATATCTGTGGAAAATTTAACCAGCTATCTAATAAGTAATTCTTGATAAGTCACGATTAGCAGTAACTCATGACAATTAGTAATGACCTCCACTTGATTTTAGATTCTCATACAAAACTATGAAATAATTCACATGAAAACTGCTCTGATGAAGAGTGCATTTATAAATTTGTGTAATAATCTATTTGCCTAACCAACCACAAAATCTGTGTTCCTGTTTTATTCCAAATTACTTTTGTGGCTTTAAAGTTAATAAGATATTTCACTATAATAATATTGTATTCTGATTCACACTATTGAGGATGTTTTAATCACTAGTCAATTGTTTGAACATTTTATAGATTGACTTTACATGGGCTGAGAAACTTGAAGAAAATCTGCAATAAAATACTTTTTCACAAACCACTGTTTTTACACCAACTTACATGATTTTTCAGAATCTATTCTCAATAAAAATTCATGCTGAAAAATCTATAGATATTAATCCTAAAATTTTAGAGCCTGCAACTCACACAAAATCTTTTGAGAAATTTTAATTTGAGTTGTAACATGAGTCTTATAAATCCCAAAGTTACTAAATTTCATTTCACCACCCTTTAACAGTGTATCTAAACACCCTTTAACAGTGTATCTGAAAACAGTATGATTTTTTTTTTCATTTCATCAATAGAAATACACTGGGAATATTCTAAACAGCACCCAAGATGCTGGAAAATAAAGATAAACCAGACCCAATAGCTCCTACTTCATCTGTATTCTGTGGATTAAAATTCTTCCTTCAGAAATACACGGGTTTAATAGTATGTTTCCTCAGCAGATTGTGTTAAATAAGTACACACTAATAAATGAACTTGAAACAAGAATATGGGATGCCTGAACACTTTAATTTGAGCTTGTCACTTCAGCACAAAGTGTTTGCAGCACACTAGTTTAAAAAAGAAAGAAAAAAAAGCAAGGCCACTGTACTCAATTTACTCTGTTCCCCATAATAGGCACTGAGAAAAACCTGACACACTTAAAAGGAAATTAACATATTAGGAACTTAAAAGGCATCCCTTATAAGACTGCAAAAACTCCCTGGGTAGAAACAATATGGGCAACTGAGCCAGTCTGGAAACCATTTCAAGAACTTAAACTTACCCTGTGTCTTTCTATCATGAAGTAAGATTCTAGAAGAAAGAATAGCAGGAAAACAAGGAAGTCTGCCTCCTTTGTTTTCTGTTTAAACTCTCTCTCCCCAGCCTTGTGTATGTGTGTGTGTGTGGTGTCTGTGTGTGATTTGCTCTGGCTCAAGTGTTACTGCTAACGAGAGGAATCATCATCATCTGTCCCTTGGGCAATGGCCAGATTCAAGAACAGGATGGTGTAAACACTGCACAGGGACCCCTGTCCATCAAAGCCTCCTGGGTACTTCCACCCAAGATTGCTCCTCCCTAAACTGATCAGGAATCCGGCTTCCTGAGGAGTTCACTGCACAAACTTCATTCTTATTGGACACTGAATAAGAATTCAACCCATAGTACTTGAAGTGGAAGATTAAGCATTAATCCTCTGTGATATCTTTTTAACTGTCATTGGTAAAACTATAAGAAAAGTATATAACAAGTGTATTTATAGAAATTATCATAAATACCAGTTTTACACACAGACTTTCATAGAAACTATAGTTTTTCATAGGAGAAATTTCTTGTTCAGTTTTATAGAGATCTCCAAAAATCATAATTACAAGTGTACAGTAAACCCTATAAAAAATGGGATTTAAAACTACAGTGGATACTCTAGTATTCAGTAGTGTTCAGTATGAGTCTGATTTACAAGGACATTAAAATATTACAAGACACTGTTTTGCTGAGTTTTACTATTTGTTATACTTCTGTTTAAAATGATAAGCTTATGAAATTCTACTACTGTTTTATAATAATAAATGTTTTTAATAATAAAAACATTACTGAATCAAGTATCACTAAAAGGTATTTGTGTTTTCAAAGCACAAAATTCTGACTAAATTATTTTCATTTGTCCCAAATTAATTTTCCTCCCAAAATGTCACTTTCAGTAAACTCAATTTCAAATTGCAAGTATTGCTCATCCAGAGTAATCTTTAGCAACACACACTGATAAGCAAAAATTAAGTTTGTTTTGTGACACAACTCAATAGTAGAGAAAGAAACTAGGTAGTAACTAAACACAGTACAATCAACTGCTTTTGTTAGTCTAGCGCCCACGCTGGGTCAGTTAGGTTTTTTTAATATACCAATAATGTGAATCTACTATCTGATATACATTAAATATCACTTAGATATACTGAAAATATGCTGTATCCAAACTAAATGCATCCTGGAGTTTTTTTTGGTATAGGTGCCTTTAGTGCAACTTTGCCTCCTGTTTTCACAAGCAGAGAATGAGACCACCCCTCTAGTGTACTCTGTTCATCTCTCAATGACTTTAAGGAAACAGTTCAGGAAAATCACAGGACAAAATAAATATAAACTTTTCATAGGTGTATATATAAGTCATATCTAGAGTCTATACTTTTTCAAGTTTCTCAAAGATCTTCAGAGTATAATTCACATTTCCAAGCTTAAGCTACACTAATGCACTGTCTGCAGTTTCAGCTGAAGAATTAATAAGATTTGTGTCCTTTAGAATACCTTTTAAATAGAAACACTGATCTAGGAGGTGGTGGTAAAAACTGATATTGATTCAGGCTCTGAAAATTCTGATGGCTTGTTGATTGATATGCTGTACTTAAGTAGTTAGCTTCTTTTAAAAAGTAGTTAACTACTTAATATTGGGAAATACATTTCTTTCTTTTGCCATCAGATTTTTTTAATGAAATGCAAAAATTTTAAGTGAATTAACTGAAAAAAATCGGTGAACTCTAGTAATCCTCTGTTGTGGAGAGAAATGCAGACCAGCAAAGTAAAATAAACTGTGAACACTGAACCCGGGTAACATTTTAAAACCTATTTTAAAAAATAAACGTTTAAAATGCAACAAAAGTAAGACATTTTACATCTTGTAAATTTTCGACTATTCACATGGGAGGGGTTATGTGTAGACTATGCTGTGCAGGCAGTGGCCAAAGTGGAAATCCTTTTCAGTAAGTGCCCCTCTCACAGCTGCTGGCAGTGTGGCTCTTCCTGTTTCAAAGGTTTCAGGACAGCTCCCCAAGCCAGCAAGAAAGTGAAGTCCCAGTGATGCTAAAAGTGTCCTACCTGAATTATGGACATCCGCGTGGCTGGGGTCTCGCTCGCGTTAGTCCCTTGTCCGGTAAAGCTGGTGTGGCAGCCCGCGTGGCCCTGGGGAACAGTCAGGTTGTTGGAGGCCGGTTTGAGATACATCACCTCGGACCGAGGCGAGCTGAGCGGCAGGCGCGTCTGGTAGTCGAAGTACATGGGGGAGGTGGCCAGGGAGGGGCTGCTCACCACATTCATGACGTTCATGGCGTTCCTCTCCTCCACCTCGCTCTGCACCAGCATGATATCGTTTTTGTTGATCTTCTTCTTCTTGCCCTTGCCCCCGCCCAGCTGCGGGTGGCTGTACTCGGCGATGCGGCAGTTGTAAGTGCGAATCTCCTTGTTCTCGCGCTTGCACTTGACAGCGATGGTGATCATGGCCGCTAGGAGGATGATGGAGATGGTGCTCAGGGTCACGATGAGCGGCAGAGACATGTCCCAGTGGCGCTGCTCGCCGTTCACCCGGGGAACACCCTCGGGCAAGGAGCCGCTCACCGAGCGGATGATGAGCTTGGCCACCGCGGACAGGGTGGGCTTGCCGTGGTCCGTCACTTTCACGACCAGCTCCACCACTGGCGTCACGTCCTCCCAGAAGGGGTGCAGCGTGCGGATCTCGCCGCTGGATGGGTCGATTTCAAACAGGTGGTCGTCGTTCCCGTCCACGATCTCGTAGGTGAGGCGCCCGCTCTCGCCGAAATCGCTGTCGAGGGCGCGCACGGTGCTCACCAGGTAGCCCAGACCGGCGTTGCGCGGCACCTGCAGCTCGGCGGTGTCGTTCTGCAGCGTGGGCAGCACGATCACCGGAGCGTTGTCATTCACGTCTAGCACCGTCACCCTCACCGTGGCATTGCTTTCCAAGTGCGCGGGCGCCCCGGAGTCCTTAGCAAGCACCTTGAACTCAAACGCCTTGGTCTGCTCATAGTTAAAGGAGCGCAGGGCGTAGATGGCCCCGTTGGTGGGGTTCACGGACACGTAGGTGTAGATGGACACGTCGCCGATGTGCGAGGGCAGGATGGAATAGGACACCGTGCCGTTTTGGCCCAGGTCCGGGTCCTGGGCCAGCACCGAGCCCAGATACTCTCCTGGGATGTTGTTTTCGTGCACCTGGAGCACGTAGAGCCCTTTCGTGAAACGAGGCGGGTTGTCATTCTCGTCCAGAATCTTGACGGCGAACGACTTGGTGGAGTTGAGTGGAGGCGAGCCCCCGTCCCGCGCCACGATCGTCACGTTGTACTCGTCCTGGGTCTCGCGGTCCAGCGGTCGGTCGGTCACCACTGTGAAGAAGTTGTCGTAGTTCTCCTCCAGCTTGAAGGGCACGGAGCCTCCCGGGCCGCCAAGGCCGCCGCCGCCGCCCGGCCCCCCTCCTCCCAGGACCCGGCACTGCAGCTGCCCGTTCTTCCCCGAGTCTCGGTCGGTGACCCGCACCAGTGCGATGACGGTGCCGGGCGGGGCCGCCTCGCTCAGCGCCCCCTGGCGCACGGAGACGAAACCGATGGACGGCGCGTTGTCGTTGCGGTCGATGAGCTTGACCGTGACCTTGCAGTGGGCCGGGATGGGGTTGGGACCTAGGTCTCGGGCCTGCACGTCGATCTCCAGCATCCCGTTCTCCTCATAGTCTAGGTTGCCTTTGACCCGGATCAGGCCGGTCTTGGGATCGATGGAGAAGAGCTCCCGCACGCGGTCGGGCACATAGCTGCTGAAAGAGTAGAGCACTTCGCCATTGGGACCCTCGTCGGCGTCGGTGGCGTTCAGATCAATGACCACGGTGCCCAGCGGGGCGTTTTCAGGCAGCTCCACCAGGTAGGAGGGCGCCTCGAAGACGGGGCTGTTGTCGTTCGAGTCAATCACCTTCACGTTGATCTGCACCGTGGCGGAGCGTGGCGGCTCGCCGCCGTCCAGGGCGGTCAGCACCAGAGTGTGATGGTTCTGCTGCTCGCGGTCTAGCGCCTTCTGGATAACCAGCTCTGGGAACTTGGAGCCGTCGCCGCGGGACTTGACGTCCAGCGCGAACAGGCCATGGTCATCGCGCGTCAGCAGGTAGGTGCGGAGCCCGTTCTCGCCGGCGTCCGGGTCGTGTGCACTGGTGAGTGGGAAGCGGGTGCCCGGGGCCGCGTTCTCTGAGATGTCCATCTCAATCTGGTCCGAGGGGAAGGAGGGAGCGTTGTCGTTGATGTCCTGGATCTCTACCTTGATCATACAGATCTCCTTGTCATTGGCGAACACCTCGAGGGACAGCTGGCACTTGGCGTTGTGGCGGCACAGAGACTCGCGGTCAATGCGCTGTTTGGTGTAGAGGAGCCCGCTGTCCGCTTCCACGTCCAGCAGGTGCGGCGCCGAGTTCTCCAGCACCCGATAGCTGCTAGACTTGCTTCGACCGCCACCACCGCCGCCTCGCTCTGAGGGCGGAAGCCCGGGCTGCAGTCGAGCATCCTTGCCGATGTTGCCGATCACCGTGCCGGCGCCTTGCTCCTCCGGCACGGAGTAGTTCAGGTTTTTGAGCGTCAGGGCAGGAGCCCATAGGAGGAAACAGCAACAGATGGAAAGGTACATCCCAGACCAGCGGGGTGTTGGCAGAAGCAGTCGGACTGGAGGGGTTAGCGGATGAGTGCGCGCCAGCTTGGGGCCCCGGGAGCAGCTTACGCGCCCGAAGCGAGCCACAAGTCTCTGGATCCTCTCTTCCTTCAGCTCCCGGGATGCGGCACCCGGCAGTCTCTCCTTATTCCGCACAAGTTCCCCGAACCTGTTGATCTACAGCATCCGCACTGGGCTGGGAGCAGCGGTGCAGCGGAGCTGCAGGGGCACCGAACAAGGCGGAGGCTCCCTGCGGCTGGGGCCGAGCCCGGGGCTTTGTCTCTACCGTCCTGGACTTCGGGCGACTCAAACTTGAGCGATGAGACCAGCGATAAGAAGGAAATCGCGTCTGGGGAGGATGGTAATAAGCTGAAGAATCCGTAGGTTTTCCTCACTCCCGCTAGGGCGCTGCAAATCCACTCCAGCTTTTTGCCTCCGGAATACTCTTCACATCGGGTGGGGGAGGGAGCTGGGAGGTGTGTCTCTAGGCAGATCAGAAAGTGAAATCCTTACTTGTTTCTCTTCTCCAGTGACGAAATTGATGGGAATAAGGAACAACGAAGAAAGAGTCAGATATATTGAAGCTTCCCCGAAGCCTTGTGAAATGTCTGCTTGCTTCGCGGGTTGGTCTGTTTTCAGGCAGTGTTTTGCTGCATTTAGAGATCTAATCTTGCATTGGCGGCTGAGAGAGCGGTGGCGGCAGACTGCATCTCCAAGCCAAGGGTGTTTCTTTCTTTCTTTTTTTCCCTCCTTCTCTCTCTCGGTTCCGAGCAGCCGAAGGGAGGGGAGGAAATGCACCGCAAAGAACTAGTGTCCGGATTTGTAGTTTCCTCCCTCCACGAGGCTCCTCCCTCTCTTCCTCGGAAAAGGCTCTCCCCCTAATCGAGGAAGACACAGCCTGATCTGCGTTTGCGGTTTGAGTCTGTTGGGAGGGGGAAAATGTAGAGACGTATCTCCGCCTCTGTTGGTAGAACGCACTCTGATTTCTCTACGCTGAGCCAGTAGCCGCAGCTACCATCCTATTCTCTGCCCGCGAGCAGGGACTTCTCTCCCTGCAGTTTAATTCCAGTTTGCTTTTCTTCCCAGGCGAAAGGAAATCAACAGGCAACTCATGGTTGGATGTNGTTGGTAGAACGCACTCTGATTTCTCTACGCTGAGCCAGTAGCCGCAGCTACCATCCTATTCTCTGCCCGCGAGCAGGGACTTCTCTCCCTGCAGTTTAATTCCAGTTTGCTTTTCTTCCCAGGCGAAAGGAAATCAACAGGCAACTCATGGTTGGATGTGCAGATCTGAAGGGGGAGGGAGAGGCGGAATAAAAAGGAAGGGGGAGCCACCCTCCCAGTCCTCGCACACACACTCTCCCTGTCTCTCGCTAGAAGGGAAACAGTCTCTGCATTCACAGGGTTGGGCTGTCAAGTGCCTCTCTTTTCTTTCTATTCAGCATCTCCTTCCAATGGCCCTGCCTCCCAGTCCTCTTCATCTAGAAAGGAAAACCTTGGCGAGGAATAAAAGTGGTGAATATTTGAAGCGAATAAAGTGCGGGCTTTTTCTTTTTTCTTCAATTTTTTTCCTATAGTAGGAGTGGGTTGGATGAAAGGAACACATCAAGGTTTGGCGTGATGCATTCTGCAGTCTCGCTCTCGCAATCTCTCTGGGCGAGTCGAGAGGGCAGCGGAGGAAGAGCTGCGGCCACGGCTGTCCAGCCCGGGCACCCGCCCCGGGGAGCTACCGCCCAGGGGATGCTAGGCACGGGTCTGTCTACACATTATCGGATTCTCGAGGCCCCTCGACAAATGGGAATGACACATCCAGAAATGCAGGTGTTCCGATCTGCCGGATGAGTCAGAAGCAGCGGAACGAATCGAATTCACTCTTGCCTCATGGTCCTCCCTTCACAGACATTAGTTGTGGCTTCTTCCTAACGCTTTCTCTGACTCACTCTACAGAAAGAAAAGCCAGATTCATGTTTTGGGGGAAAAAAAAGAAAAAGCGAGAGAAAGGGAGGGAAGGGAGGAGGGAGGTGAAGCTGAATCCAGCAGCACTTTTACTCTACCTCTTTCTGCCGGAGTCCGAGGCTCTGGAAAGCAAGGCGTCTGTTTTGCTAGGTGTTTTTATTTTGAAAATAAAGGCGTAAAGGAACCCCCAAATCTTTCAATCTTGGGTGAGGAAAAAGGAGAGAAAAAAAATCTGGATTAGAGAGACTGTTCACAGCTTAGCTCCGCATCACAGTTCACGATTTTCCTGTCAGTGTTTTCTATTCACAAAGTCCAGTACTGGTGTGCGTAGTTAATTGTGCAGTCCGTTGTGGAGGCTTTTTTTGTTTGTTTGTTTGTTTGTTTTTGGTTTTCCTCCTTTTCTGTCACGGTGGTCTCTTTCAATCTGGTGCCCGAGAGGATCAGCTCACAGCCTGGGAAAGACGTGCGGATTTCAAAGCAAATAAATCCATGTCCGCAGGCACAGCACCGGTGGAAAGGAAAGGTGAAAATTCAACAGTTGGAGCGGCGTCCCCCTGGCCTCCCTCCGCTGCCGCATCCGCCGGGCTCGCAGTCCCGGCTCTCTCCCCAGCGCCTCTCGCTGACTGACTCTATTCACCTCACGCCGCCGCTTAAACATTGATACTGATTCCCCGCCAGCCAATAGGAGCGAGGCCCCAGGCCCGGCCTCCCCGGCCCGCGTCCAATGGGAGCGCCGGACAGACGGCGGGGGCGGGGCCTCTGGCCCCGGCGCCTCAGAGCCATTGATCAGAGCCGTGAGACGGGGCCCGGCCGGGCTGGCCCAGCCCCGCGCTCGCCGCGGCGGGGGCGCCCCGGGCCTCGCCGCAGGGTCCCCCGAGTCTTAAACTACCGGGAGAAACGCCTCCTTCGTCTTCCTCTGGAAAAATAGAAAATCTGAAAAAAAAAAAAAGTTTGACAGCGATTTATTTATTGTTTTATCCGATGTACACGGAAGCCGTAATCGCAGAGTGCTTGCAGAATAAGATAGCTGCGGTCTTCCTGTTGGGCTTCTGCTCTCTCTCTCACACACACACACACGAAGGCACGCACCGTACACTCACCCATACCAAGGAAGACGTATATCTTCCGGCTGCTCGTGGACCCATCTAAAAGAGGTGCAGAGGAGTGTGTACGTGTTTCTGAGGCAGGGTGTGTGCGTTGTGTATTTCAGTACGTGTGTAAATGCGAGGGTGCTGGCGCGCCAGCTTCTGCCCGCGCCGGTGCAAACAAACCGCGAGCAACAGCAATCAATATGTAACTTTCTGCATCCTCAGAAAAATCAGCGGTCCCTCGGTACCCCGGCAAGGACAGTCACTTGATTATGAAAGTGCTTCAGAAGAAAAGCAGAATGAAAGAGAGGCCATGTCTCCTCAGAGAAAAAGCGCCTCTCCTTTAAGGAGAAAGGCTCACGGTCAATTCAAGCTTGGAGCTTGTTAAAACCCAAATCTGGCTAAATAATACTTAGAGCTTTACCCTTTTCAGTCGCCAGCATCTCAGCCCAGATTCAAAGTAAAGCAGACATCCATATACTCACTCATAATAGTTTCGAGGTGTTCTGTTTACCATGATCTTGTTATTAAAGTTCCATGTGGAAATTTGAATGTTGTATCCTTAAGACCAAGTAGGTGTTGACAGTATTTGCCAAAGCCTCTACGCGTATAAACTGAAACATAACCATGAAGACATATCAGTAGGAAATCTGGTGAGATTCGTACTTTCTAAGTAACACCACCACCACCACCACCGCTACACACATACACACACACACGTATACATGTGTGATTCATCTACTTTTTCTACAAATTCACTTCCTAATCTCAGAGATTCTTTCTCCCCAAACTATTACCACAAACACCCATAAGGGAGGACTTCTTTGTTCATAATCCCGTCATTCTGGGAAAGAGTTAAGAATGCAAAAGAAAATTGAAGTATTGAAATAGAAAAGGTGAGTGTTTTGATTGCTAGAGTATTGATCGCAATTCATAAATACTAAAGTGAAGTTGCCATTTATAAATTGTGAATGACTAACATACAAGTCTGTAACATGAATCATTCAAGATTCAAAGAAATCAAATCCAGACCAATTACAAGAAAGTTCTAATGACTGTTGTTGGGATAATTGCTTAAAGATTCAGGTAAAGGAGACATTATTTCTCAGAGGATTCAGTGAGATAACCTATAGTATGAATTTGCAGATGATTGTATACAAAGTTCACCAGTTCTTTAAAAGACTATCTTTCAGAGTTGTTTTTTTTTTTCTTTCCAGAATTTAAAAATGCAAAAAGGAATCCTTTACAGCCAGTCCTTCAAATCCTAAAATGTCTTTGCATTTTGTGAATAGGTAGTTTGTCATGCACATTCATTTGCTAGAGAGGAGAGCTAGAGCTTTGTTGAAAGCTAGGTTATTTTGCCAACTGGGTGCCTAACCACACTGCCCTGTGAAACATTTCTCAAGCAGGGGTTAGTAACTCTATCCTAACGTGTGTATCTTGAAATCTGAGGTGTAGAGGCTTTAAAAGCAGCCACTAACTTACATCAAGAGTAGAGGTTACACATTCATTTATTAATCATTACTTTTTTAAATCTGAAAAATCTGGGGGGGTTGTTTGCATAGCTTACTCATTCAAGGAAATTCATAAAATATTCTTACTTGAGGTTTACAATAAAGCAAACACAAGAGAATGAAAAACTTCCTAGGAAATGGTAATATGATTTATTGATTATTCTTAATTTGATGTTCTATTATCCAAATGAGGGGAAACCCACAATGTCTCAGAAAGACCGGCACATCCTCATAGACACCAACTTGCCCACCACCCTTCCAGAGTAATTGTGTCACACCTCCCCCTAGTGTATGGAAAGAGAACTACCATGCCTATGGTGACTACCCCAGGGTTTCAGTCAAGGGGAGCAAAACAAAACTACTGCGCATCAGGTCTCTTGTCGTTTTAGTTGCTAAGTTCTTTGCTGCTGAACCACTAGGGGAGCCCTTAAGTCTAATCTTTGTCTCATTCCTATTTCATTTTTACAAGAAATTGAATCAAATGATACTTCCCATTGTTTGAGTTCCCATTAACCAGATACAATTTTTAAAACTATGAATCATTCAAGTCGCTCAGTCGTGTCCGACTCTGCGACCCCGTGGACTGTAGCCCACCAGGCTCCCCTGTCCATGGGAGTCTCCAGGCAAGAATACTGGAGTGGATTGCCATTTCCTCTCTTAATTTGTAACACAAATTCTATTTTTCCTAAATATTTGTTTTCTGTTTTCAATATCGTTTTGAATAATTTCTTTTTAACTATTCTTAAAATACTGAGCTCAATTTAAACAAAAAGAGATTATGTAAGTATTGTTAACATTTCAAAGGTCCTATTGTTTTTATACCATAGGAGGCTATGAACATATGAGATTTAATAAGAAATCCAGAGGACCATAAAGTTGAGCATAACTCATGATATCTAGAATCTCATATTTCTCAAGAAAAGACTGGTTGATAATCATGATTCGAAATTACAATTGATAGTCTTAACCTTAAACCAAAATCATTATTCTTTTGTTGTTGTTTAATCCTTAAGTCATGTCTGACTCTTTTGTGACCCCGTGGGCTGCATAGCCTGCCAGACTCCTCTATCCATGGAATTTTCCTGACAAGACTACTAGAGTGGGTTGCCATTTCCTTCTCCAGTGGATCTTCTTGACCCAGGGATCGAACCTGCATCATTCTTCATTGCAGGTGGATTCCTTACCGCTGAGCCACCAGGGAAGCCCCATATACTCTTCTTTTATTATCACATATATTGAACATCCAAAGCTTTTGTGTGATTCAAACAAAATATATATGCATGATGCCTCATTAAGAAAGAGTATTGAGAAATACTCACATAGACATAGCATTATTTAATTAATAAGATAACGTATTGTAGGTGAGTTTTAAAATAAATTGATTAGGTTGGAAAGCTTCAAACAAATATTAAGGTCTATTTTTATAGACTGATAAAGGGTGATGAATACTGCTATGTTAAATCAGTAATTAAATATCATTATTATTCATGATTTTTAATTACAGAAGATATTTAATTTTGCCTCCAAGAGACTCTTTAACGTTTATATTGACTAGCTATAGCTTCAGTTCCAAGAATTTAGCATGTTGTCAAAATGGCAGCAATTTAACATTCTTTCAAAACTTGTCCTACTTGCTACATTCTTGAATTCAATAAAATACAGTTCTTAAGAGAACTCTTTGCTGCTGATAGTTTCAAATGTTTATATGACTGAAAAATTCTCTTCCCACTATTTCCTTTTCTGTCGTTTTTACCAGTATTTCACTACTTGATTTCATATATTTTTATTTAACAGAGAATTTTCAAAAATGACTTTAACAGCTAAACTGTTTTAGATTTAAGAAGTATCAAAATTGCTCTATCATATTTAAAATTACAAGTGAATTTTTTATTTATAGCTAGCTCTAGCTCCCATTGTCTGTTAGACATACTTGAGGTCCACCTCTACATATAGCCATTGATCCATTGCTAACTTTTAATCAAAGCTTCCCCTTTTAATAAATAACAAATTTATCCTATTAGTACAATGACTAAAACATCCCTCTCCTTTATGAATGTGAATAAAGATAGGTAAAATATGATTTTAATAAAATAATACATATTAAGTATAATTTTTAAGTTTCAAGAGAAACTTTATAATTAAAATATTTTGATTATTAAATCTCTCCTCTATAATAAATTAGAAAAGAGTAAAGCATATAAACATCATATAAACAGTGTGATGAATTGAATGTTAACTTTTTTCTCATTTTAATTAAAATGATTAAATCTTGCTATGAAATATTTGTCAGGAAATGATATATATTGAATCTGTTCTATATGATATGTATGTTATGTTACAATATAATATAGTCACAAACAGTACCTTTCTCCTGTACACAGGAAGTAAGTTCCCAAAGAACAGTCAAATTAAAGTTACAGGATTAACCTTACAAAAACTTGGAATTTCTAGTAATTTGAAATTCACACAATAATAAACGAAATTTCCAACTGTTGCTACATATTTTATATACATATATACCTTATTTTATATAAATCAGAAGTAGACATTCATAAATTAGTCACCAGTGATCAACTTTTGAATACATTTTATAGTCTGTTTATTTTAAAATATTGAGACAAATTTAAGAGGTAATGTAAACTTTTTATATATGTTTTACAGTTGCAAACTATTTGAAGTGGTTTAAACAAAATGTGTGCATGTACTTGTGTGTAGAGTACCTGAAAGAGAGGTCATACAGAAAACAGGAATTGTTACACTAATATGTTACAGTGTGTCTAATGTATTAGTTAGCATACATTCACGGGGTCACAAAGAGTCAGACACGACTGAGGGACTGAACTGAATTGAACTGAAAAGGGGGAGTTGGATTACATGTAAAATGTAAGTCTGAGAAAAGTTATCTTGAACTTCATAAATTTCTAATGGCATTATTTATATCTTCTTATGTCTCAGCCAGAAATAAGAGTTCAGTTAATTGTAAAACCGCCACTCTCCTGCCCCATAAGAAATTACATGCTAGCTCCCCCTTGTGGCCACTTTGACAATAAAAAAGACAGGCATTTGTTTAGGAAATTCCCTTAGTTAAAGAACATAGATTTCTTCAATCATTCTTTGTATACTAGTTTTCAAAACAAATAAAAAAGTTTTTGAATGAAATGGTTAATTTACAGATGTAACTGATGATTTGTTAAGATAAAATGACTGAAGCTAGAAACAAAAATAATTATTTTATGAATGGTGTAACAATCCCATGCTGAGTTAAGCCTGTTAGGACAATTTTAAACCTTATAGTTAAGCATGTTAGGAGAATTCTAAAACTAAGAGACTAGCCCTTGGAGGGAACCAGGGCAATTTGATTCAGTAGGTGGCACTCTTTCCTCAGAGTCAGTTTTGCTATGATGACCTGAAATGATGTTTCAAAAAGCGATGTCACAGGAGGTCCTGCCTTTCAGGTAAGGCAAAACCCAAAAGCTAATAATCACTTATTATTATAACAGGTCAGATGTTTCTTTCCATTATTCTGAGGTATTTAAACATCCTTTCCTATAGCTATCGCACAGAGATCCATGAAAAGAATAGAATATGTAAGAAGTACACTGAGTTCTTCAGAAAGCAAATAAGTACTCTACAAATCCTCTGCATTTTAGTTATCATCATAATCATTAACCCTCCCAAGTCTCAGTGACAAGGTCTTACTTGGATAATTATGTCCTACTTATGCAAATTCCTCTTTTCAGTGAGCTAGACATATTATTTCCTCTTATCTTTTAAAAATTCAGAGCAGTTCGGTTCAAAACCAAGCACTGTTAAACAGCTATTGTCTGTCACCCTGGAAATAGCAGACGTTTAGGTAGAGAAATTTTGTTTACCTTACCCTTCTAAACATACACAAACAAGTACACATCTAATAACATTATTTCTGTTCTCAAGTGATGAAGTGATGTTTTTGAAATCATGTTAAATGTTAAATAAATGGAATCACTGGAATGAATAATCTTTAAAAATACGATGGCTGGATGGATTTTTAGAGCTTCTGAAACCTAATTTCTAACATCAGCCTCTCAGAGAGTGTCCACATCTTTCCAAGTCAGTGTTAACTGTTTCTAGAAAACATTAGAGCAAAAAGGCCATGGTCACTTATAAATTACCAATACTAAAATAGAAATATAATAAAGTATTGTATTTTAATTAAATACTGAAAAACTTAAATCCAACTTTGGTGGTAAAAGAACAATGTGTCATTATTTCTCACTAAAATTAGTTACTGCAGTGTAAGTTTGATATGTGACAACCATAAATATAATATTAAAAAAAAGAAATTTGAAGGCTTGAGTACTTGTTTAAATATTGGCCTGCTCAACTTCAAAAATGGACAAATTAAATCCTGAAATGTATTGCCTATAATAAGTAGATGAGTTAGGATTATCTATGTTTTTATTCTAAATGATTTGATTGAGGCATATGAACCAGAAGAAAGTATAAAAAAGAATTTAAAATTATTGCACTGTTCAGTCATTTATACAAATATAAATGAACAATATTCTGAAAGTGTATCAATAACATACAGTGTTAATTAAACTCTTTCGTGGCAAGGATTCTTTTGAGAATCTGCTAAATGCTGCAGAACCTCTTTCCAATAAATCTTATGGTGATCTATAAATTCAGTTTGTACAAATATTTTCACAAATACTTTTAGAAATTGTATATACTTCATTAGCATACTCATTATGTACAAATATTGAAATAACTCTTTTAGAAAATATTACAAAAGCAGCTTTGCTCTGCTAATATTAAAATTTTAAGAAAAATGATAGGAATTGGTGTGATGCCGTGCACTTTATGAGATATATTTTAATAATTGAAAAATCAATTTTTTGAAAGAAAAAGCTTCCTGTATTTTGATCAGAAAACTCACATGCAGTGGGAAGCTTAATTGACTGTAACTATTGTGCTACAAACGATCCTCACAAGCAGCAGGGAAGTAAAAGATTACCCAGGGAGCAGCCTCTTCATTTTACTACTCAGGTTTAACAGCCAAAATACCATCGAGATATAGAAATCTTCCTCACTCTGACCACTGAAAGATGGACATATAATTCTGCCTAGTTAGGGGTAAAGGGCCCTGTTACTGTGAACAGACAAAAGCAATTGGAGGACATACTCATGGTGAGGATAGAAATGTTTATTTTATGACTCAGCTATTTCAACAAATATAAATTAGCAATATGCTAAAAGTGGTCACTAGTTAAATTATGGACCTTTTCAGAAAGTTGCTGAATGCTTTAGAAACAATTTCCAACACATTTTCATATAAAAACATACATAGAAAATAGTACATAGTTTGTAAGGGAGCATTTATAAAGATGAAACTCATAGAATTCCTTGTGCTCCATGGACTCCAGATTAGAAGACTATTGAGCACTGTGGACAGTATAATGTATCCCTCCAAGTTGTTTCAATCACGAGTGAAAGCATTTAAGAAAAGAAAATCAAAGTACTTTGAAATGCATGCATATATTAAAGGGGGGAAATATTTCTGATGAATCTAAGTCTACAATTTTGTTTAATTGGAAATATTAGTTTCAAAGTGAATCGATGACATGTGTGGATGTCACCTATTCCTCCCTTGCCTCAAATCTGGCTAAATTATGATTGACAATATAATTAGAAAAATAAGGGAAAAATAAAGAAAAGTGTGCATCTTGTGAAAAAGGCAACAATGGCATAATTGAACAACAAAAGAATGTTTTGTGGATACAGTTAAGATGGAACTAGATGGAAGGAAACTTCTGAAATCTTAGCTTCCCAGAGTCACATACCTGGGTGTAAGAGGCAGAGATTTGGAAAAATATAAATATTGTGCTCACTGGAGAGAAAAAGCTGAAAGAGCAGGGGATGGGGAGATGGTGGTTGCATATTTTATCAGTAGTTCTGGGAATTGCAGCATATGACTGAGCTTTTGCTTTTGTCTGGATCTGATCAAAATCTGCACAGTCTCTTAGGGAGCTGTCTACCTGTCTTTACCCTCTGTGAAGATGAACCAGGAAAATGTATCATTCTTAAAGATAGGTACTGCAGAGGGGAGTTTCAGAACCACATTCAGAAAGCATATATTCTCTTGTGAAGTGGAACTAGTGCAAAAAGTCTTTCCAAAATTTTGGCTCATATTCTCAAAAATATTTTTGGTTATAGTGAATCCAAGATATTTGAAGAAGTAGCCATGTCAGGGAACTAGTACAACATTTGAAAAGTCATGACTGCAATTTGTAAAACTACAGTAGGTTCAGTCAACAGCAGAAAGAATACTGAAAAAAAAAAATAGAGAATTACATGAAAAAAAATCATTTTTTTCCCTGTAACTCAGAGAAAGAAGCCAATGTAGAGAAATTAACTCAGAGAACAAAACAAATACAATGACAGGTGTAGAGTATCCATTAACAAAGCACAATAGTAAATAACAGAAATTGTAAAACAGACAAAGAATAGAATGGGAAAACGAGGAAGATCAATAACCTTGAAAATATGAGGGCTAAACAAATAACCAGTTTTATTAATTGAAATATTTTATTGACTACCAGGTGAACTGTAAAAGTCAAGTCAGAAATAGTCCTTTAATTTTTGAATTTCAAGGAGGATAAGAATTATTGTTGTGTTATCTCCAACTGATGACCCCCAGTGCAGCTCTGTGTGGGCTCTACCCTGTGGGCAGAGAGAGGAAATGAGCAGTACTTGCTACATTTGTTCAAGTCCCAAGCCCACTGGCCCCAGGGGTGGGCTTCTACTATGTAGGATAAGTGACATTTTCAGAGAGAAAGCTGATGGGAAGAGGAGCAAGACAGCCTGGAAGTTGAATTCTTTGACTCGTAGGCAAATATCAGAGCTAAACCATAGTAGAAAACAGAGCTCTACAATATCCCAGAAGCTCCTTAGCATTCGGACTCAATTTAAGATTTTTATAAATAATGTACATTTCTCTTCTCATGACTGCCTTTATTAGATAGACTCATTCTACATTCCTCCCTGTAACCAGCCAGTGACATTTCAGTCTCAAATAAACCTTGACTCCATATACTCAGAGTCCTACCTTCTCTTTTCTTTTCTCCTGTATCAGAGTAAAAGTGCAATGTCCACAGTTTTGCACGTTTCTTTTCCCTATTTTGTTTCTCTTTATTTGAGATTAACTGAACAATTTGTTTCCTCATTTTACCAAATTATTATTATTATTTTTATTTTATTTCTAGTAACTAACTTTGGTGCATTTTTTTTTCTCCTACAAGATAGATTTTTCTTCTAAGTTTCTCATCCTAACAATACTACACATTTAATACAGAACTTCTGGCCCCTTGAAATCAAGAAAAATGGAATAATCACATGAGACCAAAAAAAAAAAAAAAAAAGAAAAAAGAAAAAAAAAACACCTGTACAAGTGACATTAAAGAACAATCTACACACGCAGAAATATAATTCATTCACCAATTTAGTAAATGAGATGTACATTTTAGGTCCTGGATTATAATAGTTAACAACGCAGACAAGAAAATTCGTTTGTCTGTGATTCAGTGTTATTGGCCAAATTCACGTGTATGTGACCAGAAGAATGAGGTTTCCACTTTTCAGCCAGGAGTCTCCCTCAGTCCCCTAAGACTGTCTGCATCACTCCACGTTGTCCTCTCCATCTTCAAAGCAGCAGAGCCCGTTTCTTCTCAGGCTTTGAACCTCTCTGACCTCCCTATCTGTTGCATCTTTTTGCCTCCAACTGGAGAAAATCCTCCGCTTCTAAGGGCTCATGCTGTTATATTGAGTCCACTCAAATAACTCAGGCAATCTCCCCAAATTGAAGTCTGTAACCTTATTTATGGGCCTCCCTGATGGCTCAGATGGTAAACAATCTGCCTGCAATGCAGGAGACCTGGGTTCGATCCTTGGGTCTGGAAGATCCTCTGGAGAAGGGAAGGTCAACCTACTCCAGTATTCTTGCCTGGAGAATCCCATGGACAGAGGAGCATGGCGGGCTATAGTCCAAGGGGTCACAAAAAGTCAGACATACGGAGCAACTAAGCACAACCTTATCTATGCCAGTGAAGTCCCCCTTTCCATACACTGCAACATATTTGCAGATTCCAGGGATTAGGATGTGGACATTTTTGGGAGAGGCATTTTGCCACAGGTCTTTACACAAAGAAGTTGGATAAATAAGTTACAGAACAGCTGTATGTTAGCATTGTACTCCAAAGTTAATATAAGAAAAAGTAATGAAATGCAACAGCCCAGAAATTTACATTAAACAGCACTTAATAAAGCAGTGTATACAATATTACAACCTTCTCAACACTTGTATATACATACTTGTACATAAAAATTAAGTGGGAGATAAGCAACAAACATTTGTAAGGATATTCCATAAGCATTTATGTCTGGGTGGTAGGCAGTGGGTAACTTCTTACTATTGTTGATTATACACATTTTCTGTTTTGAAAACAACAGAATGTATGTTAAAGAAGATGCATTATGTCCTCTTTGGAGAAATATCTGCTTAGTTCTTTGGCCTATTTTTTGATTGGGTCATTTATTTTTCTGATATTGGGCTGCATGAGTTGCTTGTATATTTTTGAGATTAATTCTGTGTCAGTTGCTTCATTTGCTAATATTTTCTTCCATTCTGAAGGTTGCCTTTCACCTTGCTTATAGGTTCCTTCATTGTGCAAAAGCTTTTAAGTTTAATTAGGTCCCATTTGTTTATTTTTGCTCTTATTTCCACTACTCTGGGAGGTGGGTCATAGAGGATCCTGCTGTGATTTATGTCAGAGAGTGTTTTGCAGACATTTCCCCAGAGAAAACATATAGATGGCTAACAAACACATGAAAAGATGCTCAACATCATTCATTATCAGAGAAATGCAAATCAAAGCCACAGTGAGGTACCATCTAATGCTGATCAGAAAGGCTGCTATCAAAAAGTCTACAAACAATAAATGCTGGTGAGAGTGTAGAGAAAAGGGAGCCCTCTTACACTGTTGTTGGGAATGCAGACTAGTACAGCCACTATGGAGAACAGTGTGGAGATTCCTTAAAAGCTGGAAATAGAACTGCCGTATGACCCAGCAATCCCACTGCTGCGCATACACACTGAGGAAACCAGAATTGAAAGAGACATGTGCACCCCAATGTACATCGCAGCACTATTTACAATAGCCAGAACATGGAACAACCTAGATGTTCATCAGCAGATGAATGGATAAGAAAGCTGTGGTACATATACACAATGGAGTATTACTCAACCATTAAAAAGAATGCATTTGAATCAGTTTTAATGAGGTGGATGAAACTGGACCCTATTATACAGAGTGAAGTAAGCCAGAAGGAAAACCACCAATACAGTNGATGTTCATCAGCAGATGAATGGATAAGAAAGCTGTGGTACATATACACAATGGAGTATTACTCAACCATTAAAAAGAATGCATTTGAATCAGTTTTAATGAGGTGGATGAAACTGGACCCTATTATACAGAGTGAAGTAAGCCAGAAGGAAAACCACCAATACAGTGTAATAATGCATATATGTGGAATTTAGAAAGATGGTAACAATGACCTTATATGTGAGACAGAAAAAAGACACAAAGAACAGACTTTTGGACTCTGAGAGAAGGCGAGGGTGGGATGATCTGAGAGAATAGCATTGAAGCATGTATATTATCATATGTGAAGTGGATTGCCAGTCCAGGTTTGATCCATGAGACAGGGTGCTCTGGGCTAGTGCACTGGGACAACCCTGAGGGATAGGATGGGGAGGGATATGGGAGGGGGATTCAGGAAGATCCCCTGGAGGAGGGTATGGCAACCCACTCCAGCATTATAACCTGGAGAATCTCATGGATGGAGAAGTCTGGCGGGCTATAGTCCATAGGGTGGCAAAGAGTCAGACACAACTTAAGTGACTGAGCAAGTACCCTTGTTCATATAAACAATGTTAATTTCCATGTTTGCTTTTGTTCTTCTCACCTGGCAATTATTCATAAATTATTCAGTTTCCTGAAACACTAGAATTCTACAGGAAACAACTGACTGCTAGTAATTATTTTTTCTTGTTTTCTATTGTTGCATTCATCGTAAATAAATTTTTCTCTAAGTAGAAAAGCAGCATCTTTGGGATAGGCTCTTGACTAATATTCTGTTTTATTTTAGTGCATTGTTGGGAAACCAGTCAACATTAAAGAGAAGAATTAATATATATGAACATGAAATAAGAACCCTTGATTTGGTATACTGTAACATAAGATTTCAAAATGAAAAAACATCAATACTTTTCACTGTTATTTATGTAGCTTAAGTTTTCAAATAAGGCATCTTAATTGCTATGACTCAGTATTTCTATTTGTGTAAGGTCCAATATTTGATTGATTTCTTTTAATGAATCAGTTAGATGAGTGTCACGTTAATAATTGTTATTTTTCTTATAAAAGTGAGAATTAAATCATTAAAATTCAGTTAGCTGCATTTCATTTCTATTGAACACACTTATTCATCTTTTTGGGGTGAAGGTATTTATGACAGAAGAATTAAACAACACTAGTCACTTGATGTGGTCTTAGTGAGCATTTTCAAAAGCTTTAATCAATAAATTTATTCAGCAAAACACTCATTCATAAATATAACCATATTTAATAATAAATTACACAGAGTCATTGGCAGTCTTAACTGTGCCTAAAAGTTTCTAACAGCATTGATGTGGGGTTGGGTGGACTGTTCAGCATAGACTGCTTCACTGATGATGTTGAAAATGTTACTGGGAGACTGGTTTCATCTGGTCCAGTAAGCAAATCAGTTAACTTCTGGAGACTAAATTTTATCATCTCAGAAATACTAATAAACTATCTGATGTTCCTCCATCCCAAATTTTTGGGGACCAGATATTTGATACTATGTAAAAAATACAGAATTGTGTTTTTAAAATTTATTATTATTTTGTAGAACAGTATAGTTTATTTAACAATATTGTATTAGTTTAAGATGTATAGTAAAGTCCTCAGTTAAACGTGTTCATGTATCTATTCTTTTTCAAATTATTTTCCCAGTTAAGTTGTTACATAGTATTGAGCAGAGCTCCATGTATTATGTGGTAGGTCCTTGTTGGCCATCCACTTAAAATATACCAATGTGTACATGTCAGTCTCAAACTCACTCACTATCCCTCCTCTGCACTCTCCCCAGGGTAACGGTAGTTCCTTCTCTAAGTCTGTGAGTCTGTTTTGTAAAGAATTTCATTTGTATCCTTTTTTTTTAAATTGTTATTTTCAGATTCAGCATACAAGTAATTTCATATGATATTTTTGTTTCTCTGTCTGACCTACTTAACTCAGTATCAGTTCAGTTCACTCAGTCATGTCCGACTCTTTACACCAGGCCTCCCTGTCCATCACCAACTCTTGGAGTTCACTCAGACTCACATCCATCGAGTCAGTGAGGCCATCCAGCCATCTCATCCTCTGTCATCCC
>SJYA01003718.1:0-69892 GCA_006410615.1 Neotragus moschatus | reverse complement strand
CCCTGCCGCCCCGCCCCGCCCTGCTCACCTTGCAGGCGGTACAGCTGCCCGGTGCTGTGCTGCCGAGTGATGTGCTGCCAGTAGGCGCTGCGAGGCAGAGGCACCACGGCGCTCAGCGAAGCGGCGCGCTCGCTCATCTTCCCCTGGAGCTGCGACGGAGGAACAGTGCAAGTCAGCAGCCCGGGGATGCGAGGGCCGACCCGGGGAGCCCCCGCCTGGGAGATCCACCTGGGGAGCCCCAATCCTGGGAGATCCTCCCAGGGGGGCCTTCCACCCCGGGAGCCCTCCACCCACGGAGCCCCACCCAGGGAGATTGAGGGGCGCAGAATCGGCCATCTGGAGCCGGTGGGCTGGCCTGTGGGGGAGCACAGCTGTTGCTCTGCTGACTTGGCAGCCCCCACTCTTCACACACTGGCAGCCACCTATCGATTTTCCAGGCAGGAACCTCCTCCGAATCAGCTCAGCCTACCTGGTCACGGTGGGCAGACCCCACTACGGATTCTGGGGTGGCCCAGGGACCCGAGTCAGGCCAGTAAGACACAATCCCTGGGGACATTTATTAGAACTTTTGTGGAAGACAGAATCAGGAGAGGTAAGTTAAGGGTGTTTGCCTGCTGCGGTCATTGCTGAATCCCAGGGTCTAGATTATGTCCTGAGGTGGTAAGTACACAGGAGGTACTTCTGGAGTTGAATGTAGGAGCTTCCTCGTGGGGGTTGATGGGGGGACAGGAGATGGGCCTGGGGTCGATCCTGGCACAGTAAGAGGACACTACTCTGAGGAAGAAGGCCGGGGAGAGTCTTGACAAGCTCCACTGAGGCCTTGGTTCCTACCTGAACCCAGAGGCTAGGCCAAGACCTCTCACCTATACCAGCCCATTTCTTCTCCGTCTAAGCTGATATGAGCTGGGTTTTAGCACTAGCCTGGGACTTCCCAGGTGGCGCTAGTGGTCAAGAATCTGCCAGCGAATCCCGGAGATGCAGGAGCGGGTTCCATCTCTGGGTCAGGAAGACCCTTGGAGAAGGAAATGGCAGCCCGCTCCAGTATCCTTGCCTGAAGAATCCCACTGACAGACAGGCCCAGCGGCCACGGTCCACAGGGCGGCAGAGTCGGACGCAACTGAGCACTCGCACCATCACCGGCGGAAGAGAGCCTCTGTCTGCTCCCACCAGTGCCTGATCCCCTTCCAGATACCGAGGGGGAAGGGGAAGCTGTGGCTTTTGGCCCCAAGTATCTGAGAGGACCCATCCTAAAAGATACAATGTGAGGCTCCACATCCTCGGGGAGGAGTAGGTCGTCTGTCCAACCACACTGGAGGACGATTCTGAGAGAAGACAGCTTAGCAGGACGAGCAGGGAGTGACTAGAGGCATACAGGGACGACGCAGGAAGAAGAGAGGGTGGGGTGTGATCTGAGGCAGCTGTCCAGCGCCTCCGCCCTGAGCCCTGATCTGGACATACTTTTACTGCGTCATAACACAGAAGTGACTCTTTGATGTCCCGGAGCTGCTTGAAATAGATGGACTTAGACAAGGATGGGCATTAGGAGACAGTCTGCACTCACGGAAAACTAGGGGCAACGTAAGCCTCCCTGTCTCAGGGCCTGGCTAACTGCAGACACGCTGGAGTACTTGGCAGCTGCAAATCAGAGGACGGCAGATTTACGTCAACTGAAAAGGAAACACTGACATACTGTACCATAAGGAGAAGTGAACCGCAGACCATTCTATCTAGTGGAATGCCACCTTAATTGCTCATCTGAGAAAAGCTGGTATTAAATATTCATCCATCTGGATGCAGTGAGATGATGCCTGCTTAGCACCTGCCTACACAAACCAGGTTCGGGGAAAAGGGGGGATACTATGGTGATGGGTGTAGACTGCAGCGCCCACCGAAACACTCTTTTAAAACTCCCCACTCTGCACGTCTCATTAACATAGTAGTCTCAGGCATAATATCTGTACATTCACTCAATAGAGCCGAAATAATACGAGACTTCACACCCTGGAATCCAAAACTCGTTGGAGTTGACATGGTGGTTTAATTGCTAAGTCGTGTCCGGCTCTTGTGACCCCATGGACAGTAGCCTGGCAGGCTCTTCTGTCCATGGGATTCTCTAGGCAGGAATACTGGAGTGGGTTGCCATTTCCTTCTCCAGGGGATCTTCCCAACCCAGGAATCAAACCCAGGTCTCCTGCATTGCAGGCAGACTCTTTACCAAACGGAAGCCTGGTGAGACTGACTTAAAAAAAAAAGGTTATAACCGTCTTTCCAAAGACTATTTTAATTTACACGTCTTGTATTTTACATGTGATGGATTGAATTCTCTCTTTACAACAGTAGCACAATTACTTAAATGTGTCCAAGTAATTACATAGCACTAGATTTCGTGGGGACATTTTTTCCCCAAACATGTCCTATTAAATCAAAAGGGTAAAAAGTTGAAAACAAAGGCTAGTAGAAAAGTTCTGGGGCTGTTTTCCTGCTTCTGCAGAAATGAAAGTCTCAAAGCTTAACCGCAAAAACAAAAACCAACCAACCAATCAAAAAAGCCTATTTAGCAGCGACATGTGGTGACGTTCAGCCTCATGAACATAGAGTACGAGAAAATAAAGCGAGGAAAAGAACTGAATATTCAAGGCACCAATTATTTGCTCTTCTTAATAGAACGGGATTCTAGTTAATATAGTAATATTTTTAATACAAAGAAAATACTTGGGGAGGAGCCATCACTTCAGATTATGCACTACTTTGCTGTGAATAGACTTCTGCAGCCCAGCACGGTCTGACTGTATTTTTAGAACGCTTACTTAGGAACAAAAATAAAATGGCACCAATGTTGCGTGTCAAGAGAATATCAACAAAGCCTGGTCTCTTCCTTCCTCAGACCTTTGAAAGAACATCTAATTATATGAAAGGGGCATTTTAACTGTCTTTGGAGAAAAGTGCAAAGAAAAGTCTTCTTAGCTAACACTGCAAAAATGTCTGCATTCTTGAAGTGGGAGAAGACTTGGGAAGTCACGCAGTGATGCCCCAGTCAGAAGGCACCCCCTCACCCTGCCTCACTGCCACAGGGAACCCACCCTCTGACTTCAGCTCCCCACCCCTCTGCACCCCTCTGCACAATGGCCGGGCCCAAGACACACGCCGAGTCCTGCCATTTCCACCCACCCGGGTGCCCACACCCCACTTCCCACTATAGCAAATGCTGACTCCTAGGCCTGAGGACTCGCCCGACTCCTCACCTGGCCAACAGCTGTCTGCCCTTCGGAAGGCGGCTCAGGAACCACCTCCTGACCACTCTTCCTCCACGAATGACACAGGCACTCTTACCAGACGGTGGCGCAACTGGTAAAGAATCTGCCTGCCCACTCAGGAGACGCAGGAGACGCAAGAGTTGCAGGTTCGATCCCTGGGTGAGGAAGATCCCCTGGAGGAGAAAATGGCAGCCCCTCCAGAATTCTTGCCTGAGAAATCCCTGAACAGAGGAGGCTGGCGGGCTACGGTCCACGGGGTCGCAGAGTCAGACCCAGCTGAGCGTGCACAGCGCTGTTCTCACTGTGGTCAGCTCGCTCCTCTGTGAAGGCAGCCCACCTCCCCTTGCAGCCCATGCACTCCAAGAACACGAGACTGTATCTTCCATCTCTGTATCCCCAACTCCTGACTGGGACCCCCAAAGGCTGAACAAAAACAGGATGGAGGAATCGCGAGCCAGAGAACCCAGCCCTGCCCAGGGAGCAGGGAATAAATCTCAAATCAACCTCGCAAAGCAGCCTGGAGCTGAATTCCCGCTGAAGCTCTAGGTCCAGGTTACGTTAATGTGGTTCTCGGGGCTGTGGAGAGCATGGTGACAAGACTGTCACTCTGTACTTCACCATTCGCGTGACGAGCAGAAGCAGGGTGTCCAGCCTGGCACGTTTATTCGTCCTACTAGAGTGTCAGCTCACGATCCCACCAGGGGAGAAAGACAGGGCTTCGTGAGTGACAGACACACACCTTCTTGGACTTCACCGCCCAGACTTTCCCCTAGATGACAGGAGGCGTGGCAGTCTCTTCCCCGCCCAGCCCGAGTGAGTTCTGATGCTGCACAGTGGCCTGAGATAATCGACCAACGGATGGAGCTGGTGCGGTTTCAAGGACACGCGTAGCTCTGTGCCGCTGGGGGTGGCCGGGGGTGGATCATGGGGTAGGAGACCTGGGTTCCCATCCCAGCTGTGCTCCGGATGAGTGGTGAGACATGGGACACGGCCCCCGTTCCCCGTGTCTAAACCTGCCAGTCTCCTTTCCCACGGAACATCCCTTCCTAAAGAGACGACAATAAAACTAAGCCAACGAGAGAGAAAAACAGACTGCCGCAAAAAGGAATGAAGTGCGAGGGGCTCCCCGGTGGTCCAGGGGCTCAGACTCCACTCCCAGTGCACGGAGCCAGGTTAGATCCTCGGCTGGGGAACTTGATCCCATGCCCCGTAACTGAGCATGCTGCTACCATGACCTGCTAAATACATAATTTTTTTTTTTAAGTGATGAAGTCCTGAAACGTGCCACAACACGCACGTATACTCAGTCGCGTCCGACTCTTTGCGACCCCATGGACTGCAGCCTTCCAGGCTCCCCTGTCCACGGGATTCTCCAGGCAAGAATACCGGATTGGGTTGCCATTTCCTCTTCCAGGGGATCTTCCCAACCCAGGGATCGAACCTGTGTCTCCCGCACTCCTGCATCGGCAGGTGGCTTCTTTACCACTGAGCCACTGGCGCCCCCTCCACAACGTGGAGACGCTGGAAACATGAGGCTGAGTGACAGAAGCCACTTGCGGAAGACCACATCACACACGAGCCTTTTCATATGCAACGTCCAGGGCAGGCGGACGCAGAGAGAGTGTGCCGGTGGCCGGTGAGGCTGGGTGGGCGATGGACGAGGAGACGGGCTTCTCCCTGGGGGGACAGAAGTGTTCAGGAGTCGACTGTATTGATGTCTTCCCAACTCCATGGCTATGTTAACGCCGCTGGATTGCATGGTTTAAATGGGTGTGTCGTATGGTATGTGAGCTACGTCTCAATATAGCTGTCCTCAAAAAATCAGACAGTAGTATGCGGACTATTTCTTGTTTATAAAGCATGATGTAATGAGGTAGTTGGTGGGTACTTCTGGTCAAAGGCTTCCCAGGTGGTTCAGTGATAAGGAATCCACCTGCCAACATAGGAGTTGGGGGTTCGATCTCTGGGTCAGGAGAAGGAAATGGCAACGCACTCCAATATTCTTGCATGGAAATGCATGGACAGAGGAGTCTGGTGGGCTACAGTCCATGAGGTTATAAAGAGTCAGATGCGATTCAGAGGCTAAACAACCACCACCAGCACCACCAGCCAAACAGTCGCAGCGGAAGTAACATCTAAATTTGAGTAACAACTGCCCAAAACGTGGTCCCCCGTTGCTGTCACAGTCAACAACACAGATTCTTTAAAAAAAAAAACCTCCCAAAACTCACACTGAGGAAAGTGCTCATTGTCAAGGCCCTTTTTTCTCCTGCTGCTGCTGCTGCTAAGTCTCTTCAGTCATGTCCGACTCTGCGACCCCATAGACAGCCCACCAGGCTCCCCCGTCCCTGGGATTCTCCAGGCAAGAACACTGGAGTGGGCTGCCATTTCCTTCTCCAATGCATGAAAGTGAAAAGCGAAAGTGAAGTCGCTCAGTCGTGTCCAGCTCTTAGCGACTCCATGGACTGCAGCCCACCAGGCTCCTCTGTCCATGGGATTTTCCATGCAAGAGTACCAGAGTGGGGTGCCATTGCCTTCTCCCTTTTTCTCCTAATAATAGGCAAATCATAGCCACTCTCTTGGGAGAGAAAGCCCTCTAAGGACCACTGTGTGCCAGCCGCCCTTTGGTTCCTGCCCCATCCCTTGGCCTGGCACACACTTCCCTGTTGCCCGCGGGCCCCTTTTGCGAGTCTGAGACCAGGGGCGCAGGGCAGTGGCCAAGACTTAGCCACAACACGACACACATCACCAGGTCGTCCTTCCCTGGACTCCATCTGTTTTTACAGCGAAATGCTGGGCTCTGCAGAACTGAACAGTGTGAAAGGAGACAACTGCCGCCACGAGCCACCACAAGGACGCTCACGTGCTGGGCTTGTGGCTTCGTCCTGAAGGCCTGCAGAAGCCAGCACAAGTCATCGCAAAACAGACGACGACGTCAAGCCCCAAACCCTCCTCGGCAGCCTCTTGAAGTCCCATGGGCTGCGCCTTCCAGTTAACTCCCATGAGGCCTCTGCCAATGGCCACCCTGCACACGCAAACCACTCGTGATGTCCACTCTCTCAACTGTGCCTTGAAGTCGCTGCCCAGGGACACGATGTTGACAATAAGGCTGTGCTGTGAGTCACGGCTACATCGATGCCGAGTGTCTGCTCGGCTTGAGAGGCTTCCAAAGCTCCTCTGATTCTGGTAGTAGCCTCAGGTTAGGGATGTATATATAAAGAACTTATCTTCTCTGGGTATTTTAAGCACAACACGTGGGCAAAGTTGGATCAGAAGGGACGACTGAGTCCAAGAGAGAAACAGTAAAGTGAGGTTCTAAGAGAAACCTGCATTTCCGTGTCTGCCTCTCAGCCTACCCAAGGCCAGCTGCGCCAGGGACACCGCCCTCAACGCCTGGTCGGTCTCCACTGGGCCTCCTGAACGAGCCGTCGCCTCCTGCCTACTTGCCGCCTGTGGAAGTCACGGTTGGGAACAGACTCTACGCATGCTTTCTGGTCCCTGGGTCGCCATCCTGAGTGCTCCAACTTCAACGGGAATCACCGGGAGGGCTCTTTAGAATGCAGACTCCTGGCCGCCGTCCTCACTGTACATGGGGGATCTGCACTGTTCCCACGTTTCCAGATCATTCAGCTGGTGCTGGTCCAGGGGCCACACTTTGAGAACCGGTGTCCCATGTTAGTGCTTTCCTGGCGGCTCAGGGCTGAGGCATCTGACAGCAGCGCAGGAGACGCAGAAGGTTCGGGTTGGATCCCTGGGTCAGGAAGGTCCCCTGGAGGAGGACATGACAACCGACTGCAGGGTTCTTGCCCGGAGAACCCCAGGCACCGGAGAGCGTGGTGGGCTGCAGTCCGTGGGGTCTCATTACGCGATGGGCAGCACTGAGCGTGCGGGCATCCAGGCATGTCCTGTTACTCGTCCTCTGTGGATCAATCAATCTGGGGAAAAAGTTCTCCACTGAGTTAAGAGCCCAGCTCCAGAGTCAGGAAACTGGGATTGCAATCTGGATCTGCCACTAATAATGGTTCCAGGCTGCTTATTTAACTCCTTTAGTTGTTAATACGGAGAAGGCAGTGGCCCCCCACTCCAGTTGCTAATGGGGCTTCCCTGGTGGCTCAGACAGTGAAGAATCTGCCTGGAATGCACGAAACCTGGGCTTGATCTCTGGGGTCGGGAAGATCCCCTGGAGAAGGGAATGGCACCCCACTCCAGTGTTCTTGCCTGGGAAATCTCATGGACAGAGGAGCCTGGCGGGCCACAGTCCACGGGGTCGAAGGGTCGGGCATGGAGGACTGAGCATGGGACGATGCACGCAGCGTCACTCGGTCCTCTCTGTCCACCCCCCACATTGTAAATGCCGCCGGACGCTCCCAAGTACAGCCGTCTTCTTTGCCGACATTTTAATCTCTGCACCACAGCCTGTACTCCGGTTGCACTTTACTTCTTCATTTTTCTAACCATTGTTAATTTACCAGGTAAGATGGAGGAACTAAATTGTGCCCAAATCTCCTTTTATAATATTTTTCCCTGCTAACTATAATTTTTATCTTGAGGCCCGCTTTACTACAATTATTCCAATGACCAGTGTTTTTAATATTTTAAAAATTTGATTTCAATTTACATCTCAAATTGAATTTTAGACTGACTCAAAAATCACTTTAAAATGTGACTAACCTCAGAAAAGTAGATGGGTGAGTAACTTTGCTTTTGTTTTTAAACAAAGCAGTCTTATCCTCACATACTGTATACCTATGCAACAGACTAACAGGCTAGCCATTAAAAAGCAGAAGGTAGCTCTTTTCTGAAGTGATGGGAAACGATTCTAAACTCAAACGGTTGCGATTACGTGTGTTCGTGGGGAGAACTCATCACTGGGGCAGGTTTAAATGCCATCGATCCACTCTGATGACTCTCAAGCGTGTGTCTGCAACTCCGACCTCTCCCTGAAGCCTCCGAGTCCTGTATCTCACAGCCTGCTCCCCACCCCCACCGGAGGTCCAGCAGGCTCTGACCCAGGGATGGAGCCTAGGTCTCCTGCATGGCAGGTAGATGCTTTAGCATCTGAGCCACCAGGGGCCCAGGAGAGCTAGTCTCTCACTGAACACACACAAGCCCAAAGCACCGTTTCCCTGGCTCTGCTCTCTGTAGCTCTTCCCCTTCGGGGTGAGTGCTTCTTCCGTTTGACCCACTGCTCTGTTTAAAGAAGAGAAACGCTTGGGAGTACCTTGTTTACGCCCTGTCCTACTCGAGAGTCCAGCCGTCAGCAAACCCTGTTCTTCAGAACGTACCCAGCGCCCACTGCCCACCTGCTCCCCACCCCCCACCCCCCGCTCTACAGCCTTAGAGCTCTCCTGGATGCCTCGGTGATGGAAACAGTCCCTAGGCTGCTTCTTCCTTGTCCTCTCACCTCACTCATCCCCAGTCTCTCCCAAACAGCTGCCAGTGCCCCCTCCAATAGTAAAGGCAGCTTACTGGACCATTACTCAGAACCCTCTAGTGATTTCCCAACTGACTCCACAAAGAATCCAAAGTCTGGGCCACGACTGCAAGGCCCTTTAGGACTTGGCACCTACCTATTTCTGGACAACCCGTCATAGCCCTCTTCCCATTCATGTTTCAGAGTCATGGCTTTGGACTTGAACAAGCAAAGAACAGAGCTGTCTCAGCGCCTGAGAGCATGGTCCCCTCTGCCTAGAACAACTGGCCCTTGGAAATTTCCACTTCTCTTTACCTCCTCTCTCTGCTAGAGCCTTGCTTCATTAGAGCAACAAGCCCCCTTTCTTCTCTCCCCCTTTGCACTGCCATCTCCAGAGCATTCACCCGCTCTTGATACAGTTTTGTTTATTATCTATGGATGATCACCTCATCACCCCATGCTGCTGCTGCTAAGTCGCTTCAGTCGTGTCCGACTCTGTGCGACCCCACAGACGGCAGCCCACCAGGCTCTACCGTCCCTGGGATTCTCCAGGCAAGAACGCTGGAGGGGGTTGCCATTTCCTTCTCCAGTGCATGAAAGTGAAAAGTGAAAGCGAAGTTGCTCAGTCGTGTCCGACTCTTAGCAACCCCATGGACTGCAGCCCACCAGGCTCCTCCGTCCATGGGATTTTCCAGGCAAGAGTACCAGAGCGGGGTGCCACTGCCTTCTCCGCACCACCCCACAAAGGAGCATAACCCCACAATAAGGAGCATAACACCTGATAAGGAGCAGACTCTGAAGACGAGGACTGTTTCTTGTTCTCTGCTGTGCTCCTGCTTCCTAGGAGGGTGTGGTGCTCATAAAATGAGTGAGCTTATTAATAAATAGATACACTTGTATCTATTAAGTGATACGATATTCTGGAAGGATGCCAATGAAGCTGGTAAGTATTCACTTCCAAGAAAGTAAGCTGGGGACCTAGGAGGCATCAAGCATGGGAAAGAGGCGGGCTACACACGGTGCATCCTTTTGTACCATCCGCAGTTTCCATCACGTATGAATCAAATCTTTTAAGCCTGCTTTTGAAGTCTCAAGAGAAATCACAGCTCCCCCCCTCCACTGCATACCATTCCGTGCACTAGTTTAAAGAATGTTGAAACTATGAATAAAGCACTAAGTGATGCTTAAGTACCCCCCACTCCTGCAAGAACAAGCCTGTGGGGAAGAAATCTCTTCCCACTTCACACACTGTCATTTCATAGGTCCTTTCCTCCCCAACCCTAACCCCCCTGATGCTCTCCAGGTGACACTAGAAAATGAAACCAAAGAGAAATTGAAAGGAGACTAGAAAACAGCTCCCAACAAAGCTTAAACATAATTTAGAATTTCTAACCCGAGAGAAGTACTCCAAATACCTCATGAACAGTAAACATGTTTTGAATAGAATCTTTAAATTGTTAAGTTTATTCCGACAAAATCCAGATCAAATGTCTCTTTTAAAAGAGAACAACAGTCTTAGACAATATTTTTTAAGACAAAAAATCAACCATGTATTTGTGCAGCATGCGATCTATTTACCCAGTTTGATAAATCTATATTTCTAAGGGATATCAAACACCCTTGTAAAGTGGTAGCAAATAAATCTTGTGCGGCTCCGTGCTGGGGTAATTCATTGAGATAACTACATTTGTTGCATTCTTTGGGATTCTCTGTGCTTGATAAAGCACGTTCATTTAATCAATACAAACCGCTTAAAATGCTAATTGCTATGCTAAGTGCTGGTAAGCAAACCCTGTGGAACGGAGGTGCAGATGCTGCTGAACAAGTTTTGCGACCATTGTGGGGCGAGTCCTGGAATCACTGCAGGTTGATGAGAAGGGCAAATGGTCCTCAGGGCGTACACAGGTCCGCAGAGAGGCTCTCACACCCATCTTTCCTCCACTTGCTGGACAGGTGCANCAATGGCCACCCTGCACACGCAAACCACTCGTGATGTCCACTCTCTCAACTGTGCCTTGAAGTCGCTGCCCAGGGACACGATGTTGACAATAAGGCTGTGCTGTGAGTCACGGCTACATCGATGCCGAGTGTCTGCTCGGCTTGAGAGGCTTCCAAAGCTCCTCTGATTCTGGTAGTAGCCTCAGGTTAGGGATGTATATATAAAGAACTTATCTTCTCTGGGTATTTTAAGCACAACACGTGGGCAAAGTTGGATCAGAAGGGACGACTGAGTCCAAGAGAGAAACAGTAAAGTGAGGTTCTAAGAGAAACCTGCATTTCCGTGTCTGCCTCTCAGCCTACCCAAGGCCAGCTGCGCCAGGGACACCGCCCTCAACGCCTGGTCGGTCTCCACTGGGCCTCCTGAACGAGCCGTCGCCTCCTGCCTACTTGCCGCCTGTGGAAGTCACGGTTGGGAACAGACTCTACGCATGCTTTCTGGTCCCTGGGTCGCCATCCTGAGTGCTCCAACTTCAACGGGAATCACCGGGAGGGCTCTTTAGAATGCAGACTCCTGGCCGCCGTCCTCACTGTACATGGGGGATCTGCACTGTTCCCACGTTTCCAGATCATTCAGCTGGTGCTGGTCCAGGGGCCACACTTTGAGAACCGGTGTCCCATGTTAGTGCTTTCCTGGCGGCTCAGGGCTGAGGCATCTGACAGCAGCGCAGGAGACGCAGAAGGTTCGGGTTGGATCCCTGGGTCAGGAAGGTCCCCTGGAGGAGGACATGACAACCGACTGCAGGGTTCTTGCCCGGAGAACCCCAGGCACCGGAGAGCGTGGTGGGCTGCAGTCCGTGGGGTCTCATTACGCGATGGGCAGCACTGAGCGTGCGGGCATCCAGGCATGTCCTGTTACTCGTCCTCTGTGGATCAATCAATCTGGGGAAAAAGTTCTCCACTGAGTTAAGAGCCCAGCTCCAGAGTCAGGAAACTGGGATTGCAATCTGGATCTGCCACTAATAATGGTTCCAGGCTGCTTATTTAACTCCTTTAGTTGTTAATACGGAGAAGGCAGTGGCCCCCCACTCCAGTTGCTAATGGGGCTTCCCTGGTGGCTCAGACAGTGAAGAATCTGCCTGGAATGCACGAAACCTGGGCTTGATCTCTGGGGTCGGGAAGATCCCCTGGAGAAGGGAATGGCACCCCACTCCAGTGTTCTTGCCTGGGAAATCTCATGGACAGAGGAGCCTGGCGGGCCACAGTCCACGGGGTCGAAGGGTCGGGCATGGAGGACTGAGCATGGGACGATGCACGCAGCGTCACTCGGTCCTCTCTGTCCACCCCCCACATTGTAAATGCCGCCGGACGCTCCCAAGTACAGCCGTCTTCTTTGCCGACATTTTAATCTCTGCACCACAGCCTGTACTCCGGTTGCACTTTACTTCTTCATTTTTCTAACCATTGTTAATTTACCAGGTAAGATGGAGGAACTAAATTGTGCCCAAATCTCCTTTTATAATATTTTTCCCTGCTAACTATAATTTTTATCTTGAGGCCCGCTTTACTACAATTATTCCAATGACCAGTGTTTTTAATATTTTAAAAATTTGATTTCAATTTACATCTCAAATTGAATTTTAGACTGACTCAAAAATCACTTTAAAATGTGACTAACCTCAGAAAAGTAGATGGGTGAGTAACTTTGCTTTTGTTTTTAAACAAAGCAGTCTTATCCTCACATACTGTATACCTATGCAACAGACTAACAGGCTAGCCATTAAAAAGCAGAAGGTAGCTCTTTTCTGAAGTGATGGGAAACGATTCTAAACTCAAACGGTTGCGATTACGTGTGTTCGTGGGGAGAACTCATCACTGGGGCAGGTTTAAATGCCATCGATCCACTCTGATGACTCTCAAGCGTGTGTCTGCAACTCCGACCTCTCCCTGAAGCCTCCGAGTCCTGTATCTCACAGCCTGCTCCCCACCCCCACCGGAGGTCCAGCAGGCTCTGACCCAGGGATGGAGCCTAGGTCTCCTGCATGGCAGGTAGATGCTTTAGCATCTGAGCCACCAGGGGCCCAGGAGAGCTAGTCTCTCACTGAACACACACAAGCCCAAAGCACCGTTTCCCTGGCTCTGCTCTCTGTAGCTCTTCCCCTTCGGGGTGAGTGCTTCTTCCGTTTGACCCACTGCTCTGTTTAAAGAAGAGAAACGCTTGGGAGTACCTTGTTTACGCCCTGTCCTACTCGAGAGTCCAGCCGTCAGCAAACCCTGTTCTTCAGAACGTACCCAGCGCCCACTGCCCACCTGCTCCCCACCCCCCACCCCCCGCTCTACAGCCTTAGAGCTCTCCTGGATGCCTCGGTGATGGAAACAGTCCCTAGGCTGCTTCTTCCTTGTCCTCTCACCTCACTCATCCCCAGTCTCTCCCAAACAGCTGCCAGTGCCCCCTCCAATAGTAAAGGCAGCTTACTGGACCATTACTCAGAACCCTCTAGTGATTTCCCAACTGACTCCACAAAGAATCCAAAGTCTGGGCCACGACTGCAAGGCCCTTTAGGACTTGGCACCTACCTATTTCTGGACAACCCGTCATAGCCCTCTTCCCATTCATGTTTCAGAGTCATGGCTTTGGACTTGAACAAGCAAAGAACAGAGCTGTCTCAGCGCCTGAGAGCATGGTCCCCTCTGCCTAGAACAACTGGCCCTTGGAAATTTCCACTTCTCTTTACCTCCTCTCTCTGCTAGAGCCTTGCTTCATTAGAGCAACAAGCCCCCTTTCTTCTCTCCCCCTTTGCACTGCCATCTCCAGAGCATTCACCCGCTCTTGATACAGTTTTGTTTATTATCTATGGATGATCACCTCATCACCCCATGCTGCTGCTGCTAAGTCGCTTCAGTCGTGTCCGACTCTGTGCGACCCCACAGACGGCAGCCCACCAGGCTCTACCGTCCCTGGGATTCTCCAGGCAAGAACGCTGGAGGGGGTTGCCATTTCCTTCTCCAGTGCATGAAAGTGAAAAGTGAAAGCGAAGTTGCTCAGTCGTGTCCGACTCTTAGCAACCCCATGGACTGCAGCCCACCAGGCTCCTCCGTCCATGGGATTTTCCAGGCAAGAGTACCAGAGCGGGGTGCCACTGCCTTCTCCGCACCACCCCACAAAGGAGCATAACCCCACAATAAGGAGCATAACACCTGATAAGGAGCAGACTCTGAAGACGAGGACTGTTTCTTGTTCTCTGCTGTGCTCCTGCTTCCTAGGAGGGTGTGGTGCTCATAAAATGAGTGAGCTTATTAATAAATAGATACACTTGTATCTATTAAGTGATACGATATTCTGGAAGGATGCCAATGAAGCTGGTAAGTATTCACTTCCAAGAAAGTAAGCTGGGGACCTAGGAGGCATCAAGCATGGGAAAGAGGCGGGCTACACACGGTGCATCCTTTTGTACCATCCGCAGTTTCCATCACGTATGAATCAAATCTTTTAAGCCTGCTTTTGAAGTCTCAAGAGAAATCACAGCTCCCCCCCTCCACTGCATACCATTCCGTGCACTAGTTTAAAGAATGTTGAAACTATGAATAAAGCACTAAGTGATGCTTAAGTACCCCCCACTCCTGCAAGAACAAGCCTGTGGGGAAGAAATCTCTTCCCACTTCACACACTGTCATTTCATAGGTCCTTTCCTCCCCAACCCTAACCCCCCTGATGCTCTCCAGGTGACACTAGAAAATGAAACCAAAGAGAAATTGAAAGGAGACTAGAAAACAGCTCCCAACAAAGCTTAAACATAATTTAGAATTTCTAACCCGAGAGAAGTACTCCAAATACCTCATGAACAGTAAACATGTTTTGAATAGAATCTTTAAATTGTTAAGTTTATTCCGACAAAATCCAGATCAAATGTCTCTTTTAAAAGAGAACAACAGTCTTAGACAATATTTTTTAAGACAAAAAATCAACCATGTATTTGTGCAGCATGCGATCTATTTACCCAGTTTGATAAATCTATATTTCTAAGGGATATCAAACACCCTTGTAAAGTGGTAGCAAATAAATCTTGTGCGGCTCCGTGCTGGGGTAATTCATTGAGATAACTACATTTGTTGCATTCTTTGGGATTCTCTGTGCTTGATAAAGCACGTTCATTTAATCAATACAAACCGCTTAAAATGCTAATTGCTATGCTAAGTGCTGGTAAGCAAACCCTGTGGAACGGAGGTGCAGATGCTGCTGAACAAGTTTTGCGACCATTGTGGGGCGAGTCCTGGAATCACTGCAGGTTGATGAGAAGGGCAAATGGTCCTCAGGGCGTACACAGGTCCGCAGAGAGGCTCTCACACCCATCTTTCCTCCACTTGCTGGACAGGTGCACTCCCCTGCTAGCGGAGGAATGAGGTCTTAAAGTAGGCGGCTTTCTCCAGCAAGAGCGTAACCACGTGTTCTTGCTCTCAGAAACAATGAAACCCCATGAACACGTCCTGCTGAGACGCGTGTGAAGACCGGTAGGCAGTCACGCCTGTACAGGCCCGTGTTCTCGGCACCATGGATGTTCGCGGAATGATCCCTGATGTGGGTCTGCCTGTGGGTTTTTGTGGGTATAAAGGGCATCAAAGCTCACGGTCGCACACTGTGCGCTCTCTGGCTCCCCTGTCATTTCTTCCAGGGACCAAGGAGCCAGATTCTCAGTCACTTTAGAGTCATTGCTCTCGAAGTGTGGTCCCTGGACCAGCGTCAGCATCACTTGAGAGCTTGTTAGACACTCAGATCCCAGCGCGTCGCCCAGACCCTCAGGAGCCTGCATGCGGAGCCCAACCTCCAGGGGCTTGGTGAGCCTTCTCAGCGACTCTGCTTCGCACGGAAGGTGGGAACCGCTACCCCAGGGCCCCTCTGCTCCTCCCTCCCTCTCACCTCCACCCAGACCACAGTCACACTCACACTTGGGCCCTCGACACCCTCTCTCTCCTACCGGAGCCTCCAAACACCCTTCTGCCCTTCAGTTCCACCCACACACATCCTGGGCTTCCTGGTCCCGTCCTGGCTCTTCACGTGCTGACTGTGAGCCATGGAGCCTCCGTTTCCTTCTGTGAAATGGACTTGATCGTATTGCCAATAAAATGCATTCCATTAAAAAGAACAAAAGAAACCAGGGTTGACCACCTTTTCTGTCAAGGCCAGATATTAATGGCCTTTGGCTCTGCAGGTTATCCAGTCTCTGTGGTGGCTAAGAACCCCCTCCTTTGTTTCCATGAGAAAACAGCCGTGGCAATATAAAAATGGAGGGGGGCGGCCGTGTTCTAACAAAACCGTACTCATGAAAACGGGCACAGACTGGATTTTGCTCGATAGCCATGGTTTGCCAACCCGAGTCAGACCTATGCTACATGACCTTGAACTATTCCCATGAAGTATTTATTGATGAGTGAGAAAACCAGCGGGCAGTTGTTTAAATGTGTAAAATGATCGTGATTCTATAAAACCAACAAGGACCCCCAGAGGTTCCCCTCTTGTGTAGGCATCTAAGTGTGTATGTAACCTTCTGGGTGTCTGTATAGACTACTACACAGCATGGCGTGAGCACAGAGGAAAGCAGGGAAAGGACACGCCTTTAAGGTTCAGGAGCTGCCAAAGAGGGGAGGGGGGCAAGCTGCTGCTGCTGCTGAGTCGCTTCAGTCGTGTCCGACTCTCTGCATAGAGGGCAGCCCACCAGGCTCCCCCGGCCCTGGAATTCTCCAGGCAAGAACACTGGAGTGGGTGCCATGCCCTCCTCCAGGGGACCTTCCTGACCCAGGGGTCGCACCCTACGTACAGCTGATTCACTTCGTTGTAGAGCAGAAACTAACACAACATTGTAAAGTAATTATATTCCCCAAAACATTTTAAACCTTTGTTGGAGTAGAGTTCGTTTACTCTCCAAGTCAGCATTAACAGCTCGGGTTGACTTGTGTTTAGTAGGTGCAGCCACGATGTTGGCAAATCTCACACTTTGACCCCCGCAGCGAGGTGTGTACTAATACAGCCTCCTTTTTCACAGGAGGGGGACAGACAGTAAAGGTGGTGACATGACCTGCCCACGGACCCAGGGTTGGGAAGGACGCCGGCCAGGACGTCAGACCTGCCTTCTCCTGCAGAGCCGTGGTCTGGAGCGGAAGCCTGTGCATTTCCTGAGAAAGCACTGAGGATGTCATGAAGACCTTAAGGGACGGGCTCATATCCTGCTCCCTGAAGTTTGGAAATACATTTTGCTGTGGAAAGGAAAGCTCCAAAGCTTAGAAAGCGACCGCTGTCCGAGGAGGCGCAGGCCGCTGGGAAGGCCCCCGGGGGCTCGAGGGGCAGAAGCGCGCAGGGGCTCTGCCGGCCCCCGGAGCCCCGCTCTCCCAGGGCGCTTCTCTCGGGTGGGAGTCCACTGTCTACGAGACAGCTGGTCATCCTGGGCGTTCTAACGAAACCTACTCCCCTGGACTGCCGGGGCCTGACCAGCTCTGCCGGGTGTTTGGCAGGAACCAAAGAGCTGTCTCCGCTTTCTCCAGCTCTTTCCCTTGTTCTAATTCTTGGAGCAAAATCGAGGGTATTCCCACCATCGAAACGCTGCTGAGACATCACAGGATATGACTGAACTGTGAAGGAAAGAGTGTGGACAGAGGTTTACTCCTCGAATGTTACAGAAGAGGGAGAGAGGAGGAAAGTGAGCGGGAGAGGAAGGCCGTGGAGGGAAAACGCAGCCGGGACGCCACTTGGCGAGCAGAGCTCCGGCGGAGACGCCGCACTGTCGCTCGCGGCTTTGATGAAGAGACCTGTTAGTGGAAGCTAGCGTTTGGGGCAAGTGTCCAAATCCAGCATTTTGGTGAGCTCCAGATGCACTCTAACGGTTATTCTCACGGAAGGAAAGTGATTTGCATGCGTTTTCTCAGAGCCCGATGAATTCTCCACCAAGCGCATAAAGTAGCATGAGCCCTCCCTTTGCTTCCGGCAAAGTTGCTGAGGCAACTCTCTCCCCACCTGTGCGGGGAAACTGATAACCTCTGGGACTGTCTCCAGCAGCCTCTCAGAGCAGACCCGCCTGGAGCCCGGCCGTGCTTTGCCACTGGAGGGAAGACGGGACTTGGGATTCTGGCTTTGTTCCTCTTTTTCCCTGTGCTCGTAAAATCGTCTATTTGACCCTCTTTTGTTCATTCAGCAAAATTTTAGTGAACCCTGTGCCAAGCCCCGAGATGATGGCGACACAGAGAGCCTTGTCCCCTCCCATCCAGAGGCCCAGAGCCTGGTTATTGAGGCAGCAAGCAAAGACAGGACTCTAAAAAACTAAAGCGGGCTTCCCTGGTGGCTCAGCGGTAAAGAATCTGCTGCCAGTCAAGCAGACACAGGTTCGATCCCTGGTCCAGGAAGATTCCACGTGCCGTGACCACCAAGCCTGCGTGCCACAGGCTCTAGAGACCACGTGCCAATCGCTTCTTGGCCTTTTGGCTAAGATCAAGTGTGAGGCCATGTGCCATGACCACCAGGCCCGCGTGCTGTGACCACTGAGTCCATGTGCCATGACCACCAAGCCCCCGCGCCACAGGCTCTAGCCTGGGCTCTGGAGCTGCGTGCTGTGACCACCGAGCCCGTGTGCTGCGATTACCGAAGCCGGCGTGCCACAGGCTCTGGGGCCTGCGTGCTGTGACCACTGAGCCCACGTGCCACAGGCTCTAGCCTGGGCTCTGGAGCTGCGTGCTGTGACCACCAAGCCGGCATGCCGCGGTTACTGAAGCCGGTACGCCTAGAACCTGTGCTCCGCAGGAAGAGAAGCCAGCACCCTGCGGAACCCCCGCACACACAGGACAGCCCCCTCCCCCGCTTGCCACAGCAAGAGAATACCCCCGCAGTGTGAAGACCCAGCACAGCCAGAAATAAACTAAATCAATAAAATTCAAACAAAACCAGAAGAGCAGTCAGCATCTCATGCTGAGCGCCACTGTTCAGCTTTGACTCCGGCAGGCACAGCGTTGCCACATAGTCTGGTTTTCTCAAAAGACAGAACTGTGTGTTTTATGTGAAAGCTTCCACTTTAAACTCAGGGAACTGAGTTAGTCTGTTAAAAAGACCATCTGTGCCGATACCTTACCTGCTGGTGTTGATCAGTCACTAAACCATGTCTGACTCTTTGTGACCCCAGGACTGCAGCCCACCAAGCTCCTCTGTCCACGGGACTTCCCAGACAAGAGTACTGGAGTGTGTGGCCATCTCCTTCTCCAGGGGCTCTTCCCGACCCGAGGATCAAATGTGGGGCGGATTCTGTGCCTCTGAGCCAGCAGTGCCTGGCGCCGTGCATGCGCTGTGTGGCTCAAAGCACGCTTTTGCATTTGCTGCCACCTGGTTGGAATCTCATTATTATCTTTCAACTTGAAAATCACGCAGTATCACTCTTAACTTAGAAACTCTTAGTTACTTGTGCTATGAGTATCTCAATAAATCTTAAGAGCGACGTTTGCTCCTTTAAATATATTTATTAATATAAACGAAATGTAACAATTCACTTCCACAACTTTATTCTGGGTTGATACTGCGTTCCATGATTTCAAGTAGCTGCATTCTATCTTTAAATAAATGAATTCAGAAGAAAAAAACTTAATTTTCGTTAAGAAGAGCCCAGTGGCTAACCTGTGGCTATTGGAGCCAGCAACACCTGGGTTTAAATCTTGGCACCATCATTTCAACCTGCGTGTCCAGGCTTCAGACTCCTTACCTATAAAAATGGGATGACAGTACCCACCGTCAGTGGAGCCAAGCTAAAGCGCCAAGATAAGGTGTTAACAGATGTCCGGTGCTCGGCAGAGTTCCCGGCACAAAGCAACTTCTCAGAGAATGGCAGAGTCGCCATCATCACCGGCAGCAGCAGCGCCTAGCCACCTCTGGTTCATCCGAAAACTCAGCTCAGGCACCAACTTCTCCACAAAGATCATCTCATCCCTCGATGGAGACCGCACTTCTAGCGCCTGAAAACGTCCCTGCCAAGCTTTCAAAACCTGTTCTTTCTTGCCATGCTCTGCTATGCATCTAAGTGGGAAAGCCCTTCCTCTTCCTCACCGGTGTATCAGCTCAGTCTGCCCAGGCCAGAAGTTCAACCACTGTTTCTATAAAATAATTATGGGTGCCACCTCGGTGGCTCCGTGATAAAGCACCCTCCTGCCAATGCAGGAGACATGGGTTCCATCCCTGGCCCAGGAAGATCCCCCGAGCCGAGGAGCAACTAAGACCGGCCGTCTCAGCTGTTGAGCTTGTGCCCAGAGCCTGGAGTTGCAACTGCAGAAGCCCGCGTGTCCTAGAGACTGCGCTCTGCAAAGGAGCCCCCACACCACACTCAGAGCCGCCCCCACTCCCCGCAAGTAGAGACAAAGCCCGCAGCAACACAGCCAGCAGAGCCAGAAGGAATAAACTTTTAAAAATTATGCAGCCAGTTTAGAAACTGTTACAGAAAAACATACAGTGGGATACTGATATTAAAGCCCCCTCCCAGACCCTCGAGTCACAGTCCCGCTCGCGGAAGGTAACCAACACAACCCGGGATGTGAGTCTCGCGCCACAAGCTCACTCTCAGGGCTCACAAAGCACGTGTGAGCGGGAGGGGAGAACGAGTGTGTCCACGGTGCCCTGCCCTGCCCCTCCGCATCCGTGCGCTTCACACGCACGGGGCCACCACGCGTGCTGCTCAGCGGCCTCACTGAGCTCCTGCTGACACCACACCCCACAGTGCGCCCAGGCTCCCGCTGGGGTGACGCTCTGTTACTCACACACCAGCTCCCAAGAGCGGGAGCTCCGTCTGCTCTGATCACGTCCCCGGCACCTCGTGGAAGCAGGGCTCGGCCAATGTGGCAAACAGAGGGATGCAAGGAAACAGGCGTGACTCCCTCCAGGTGTGCCCTGCTGGTGCGGCTTTAGAGCAAGGTCCTGGAAGTACTGTTGCTCAGTAAAGAGACGCCACAAGTTCTCACTGTTTCGGATGNGTCCCCGGCACCTCGTGGAAGCAGGGCTCGGCCAATGTGGCAAACAGAGGGATGCAAGGAAACAGGCGTGACTCCCTCCAGGTGTGCCCTGCTGGTGCGGCTTTAGAGCAAGGTCCTGGAAGTACTGTTGCTCAGTAAAGAGACGCCACAAGTTCTCACTGTTTCGGATGCACCTCACGGCGAGTGGAACGTCCAGGACCGGTGACTGATCCCGTGACCCCTCCAGTGGAAGCATGGAGTCTTAACCACTGGGCCACCGGGGAGTCCCTGCATCCAATTCTGGTCCCTTTAATCCTGATCAGAGGGACAAACTGCCCTCTGAGGGGATGAGAGCAGACTGAATCTCAGGAGCCACTGCTGCATGTTTTGAAGGGCTTAATTCATGACTGATCTAAACCCAGGCTTCTTTAAAGATGCAAAAGACTTCTTCACAATTTACTTTCTGTCCTCTCTAAGATCTACTTTGCAAGCAGTGGGTTGGTGTGTGATAGAACGCTTTTGCGCTATAATTAATATCAATGGGAAAAAGTTGATAGCCACTTTAAGTAGTATGCTAAGAGAAAGAAAAAAAAGAAGAATCTGTAAGTTAACCCAATTAACCAGAGTCTATAAACACAAAAAGAGGCAAAGGCTGATTTTTTGTGTGGATAGAAGGATGGGGACAACATTGTGGAAAGGGTGTTCATACACATAAAAACCCAAGCAGGTAAGGGTCTTTTAGTCTGANGTAAGTTAACCCAATTAACCAGAGTCTATAAACACAAAAAGAGGCAAAGGCTGATTTTTTGTGTGGATAGAAGGATGGGGACAACATTGTGGAAAGGGTGTTCATACACATAAAAACCCAAGCAGGTAAGGGTCTTTTAGTCTGAGAAGTAGTGAAATTGATGCTATGCTTTCTTTGATGTCTTCCGTTATTTTTTTTAATGTGCTGACTATCATTCTTTAAATGAGGCGGAATGTAAGTTACTTTGGGCTGCAGAACTGTGACACAGCTCCACTTGAATTCTACACATTCATTATCAAATTTTATTTGCAAAACTAAACATGGAAATAAATCTCAGTTAAACAAGCAAATGAAAAAAGAGGGAACACAGAAACAGCTGGTATTAAACTCACAAGCCTGGGGGAACAGTCACGGCTGCAGAGGAAGGGGGAGACGGGGCCTCAAAGTCACCCCCAGGGGAGGCCAAACCCACAGCCACACAGGGAGCCGCCAGTCCACCATCACTCTCCACCGTGTCCCTCTCGCCTAGAAGGAAATTCTAAAGATGACAGGCCAGGTCGAGGAATGAGGGACCTCCCACACACTGCCACTCCTTCCTCCAAAATTAGACTCTCACAGCACTGATCTCCAAGGTGGCAAAAATAGCTGGCCGCTCAGGGAAGTCCCGAAGTGTCCCCACGGAGTCTTCCTGTCGCCGCTCCAGCGAGGCAGCTGCTGGCTCTCGAGCAAACAGCTCCGGCCGCCCCATCTCATCACCGGTCAGTCCTCCCCGAGCCACCCACCCTCCTCCGCACCATGCTTAGAGTGAATCAGAGCACCCTGGATTCACAGGCAGAGCAGGGAGAGTCATAGGAAACACGCTGGCTCTCTGGTGCCAGAAATACCAAAAGAAATCGGGTTTGCCGTAACAGTGACTTTTTTAAGATGTACTCTGAGTTGATACGCATTTCTGAAAGGTACTCTGACATTCAGGGTGGTTTGAAACTGCTAAGACAGCGTGGATATAAGAGAAACAGGAGGGCTTTAAAACCCTCTGGAGAGGAAGGCCACTGTGGCCGCAGGGAGAACCACACAAACTACCCTCTCACCCGGTCTGGGAGAACGGATACGTGTGTGTGTGTGTGGCTGAATGGCCCTGCTGCCCACCTGAAAGTATCACAACACTGTTAATCGGCTGGACTCCAATATCAAACAAGAAATTTAAAGAGGAACCACGTAAAAGATCCTGCATTCCAGGCTCCAGCAGCAACGAGCTCCGTGGCTGCAGGCAAGTGACCTCACCACCGTGCGCATCTGTTTCCTCATCTGTAGCATCTGGACAGATTCCTTCCAGGTCAAGGGTCATGAATAATTCTCCCTTGAATGATAAGTCCCGTGGGATCAGGGGCTTTACCTGTCGCTTACCGCTATATCCTAGAAGACATAACAGCAGACTGTTGCTGTTGCTACGTCGTGTCCGGCTCTCTTTCGATCCCAAGGACTGCGGACCACTAGGCTCCTCTGTCCATGGGATTTTCCGGCCAATAATACCAGGGTGGGTGGCCGTTTCCTTGTCCAGGGGATCTTCCCGACCCAGGGATCGAACCTACGTCGCCTACACTGGCAAGCGGATTCTTTACCACAGAGCCACAGGGGAAGCCCCAAAGCAGATAACCCCCTCAGTAAACACTGTGAATAAGCAAATGAATGAGAATGAATGGCTGAACCCACCAGTGCCGTCACTGCCTCCGCTGCACCGCAGACCAGCCGGCACGGGAGCCCGCAGGCTGGGGCCCCGGCCTAGAGCGGCGCGGCCTCGTGAGAATCTGAAGCTGAGGCCCAGGTGAGCCCCGTCCACACGCCTGACCCACGGCGGCCATGACGTCATAAACGCCTGCTGTTCTGGGCGCAGGGACTGCGGTGTTGTCACCCAGCAACGGGAAGCGGGCCGTGTAGACACAGGCAGGACTTCAGCCACTGGCCGGGAGCAAACGCGCAGAGAGGGGCCACCTGCCGTGGGCCAGGGCGAGGGCGAGGACCTGGGAGAACTGAAGACCTCCTCCCGCCCGAAGCAGGGGCGTCTCCGAGGCTGGCCACGTGGGCTGTGAGAGCTGCGTGCTTTCCCTTTAAAGATGATACAGAAATCTGAGTTTTATGTGACACACCTTAACTTTTAAGTATCAGCCATTAGTTCGGAATTTTTTGAATGGCTGTGAGCAGATCTCATGAAGGGCAAAGAAAACATGCCTGATTTTGAGAAAGCGCGTGAAGTGGAGCTCTCCCACACAGCTGCTCCAAATCTGAGCCCTGCTACTTCCAAGCTGGCGGCACTGGGCCTCTGACCCGAGGGTTATCATGATGGTCAGAAAGCACACACAGAGCCTGCACCCTACTGTCTGTTACAGAGCAGAGACACGGCACATTCTCATCATTATAACATTCTAATGGTAATTATTCTAATTGTAATTTTGGGGCTCCAAAACCACTGCAGGTGTGAATGCAGCCATGAAATTAAAAGACACTTACTCCTTGAAAGTAAAGCCATGGCAAACCTAGACAGATCTTAGAAAGCAGAGACATCATTTTGCCAACAAAGGTCCATATAGTGAAAACTAGTTTTTCCGGTAGTCTTGTATGGGATGCGAGAGTTGGACTATAAAGAAAGCTGAACACCGAAGAACTGATGCTTTTGAACTGTGGTGTTGGAGAAGANTAGAAAGCAGAGACATCATTTTGCCAACAAAGGTCCATATAGTGAAAACTAGTTTTTCCGGTAGTCTTGTATGGGATGCGAGAGTTGGACTATAAAGAAAGCTGAACACCGAAGAACTGATGCTTTTGAACTGTGGTGTTGGAGAAGACTCCTGAGAGGCCCTTGTACAGCAGGGAGATCCAACCAGTCCATCCTAAAGGAAATCAACCCTGAACTGAATATTCACTGAAGGACTGATGCTGAAGCTGAAGCCCCAACACGATGGCCACCTGACATGAAGAGCTGACTCATCGGAAAAGACCCTGATGCTGGGAAAGATGGAGGGCAAGAGGAGAAAGGAGCAAAGGAGGATGAGACGGTTGGATGGCATCACTGACTCAATGGACAGGAGTTTGAGCAGGCTCCAGGAGACGGTGAAGGGCAGGGCAGCCTGGCCTGCTGTCCTCCATGGGGCTGCAAAGAGCTGGACACACTGAACAACAGTGACTATAACTGCGACTAATAAAATTGTACCTGCATAAAATCACATACATTGTTGTAATTTTAATAACTGTGTTATAATTGTAACTGACACAATCGTGATTGTATCAGCCACCTCTGGCTACTGTGACAACTCGGGATGGAAACAACACAGACTTATGGCTATGCGGATCTAGAGGCTGGAATTCTGAAACAAGAGTCTCTGGGGTAAACTCGCCGTGTCTGCTGTCCTGGTCACTTCTGGAGGTTCCAGGAGAGTGTCCGTTTCCTTCCTTATTCTAATTCCTAGAGGCCACTGCCAACCTCTGGGCCCAGCTCCTCCGGCTCCATGACCATCAGGGCAGACTCTGCAAACGCCTCTGCATGCCCCTGCTTTCACGGCCACGGCACTTTGGTCCAACTCTGACTCCTCGTTTCCTTCTTACGGGGACCTTGTGATGACACCAGGCCCACTGAACGATCCTGCCCAATCTCCCCATCTCAGGAGCTTTAACCAAATCACAACTGCAAAGTCCCTTTTGCCGTAGAAGAGAATGCTCAAAGGCTCCAGGGATCAAGACGTGGAAGATCCTCAGGGAGCCATCATTCAGCCTATCACAGTAGTAACAGCAATGATAATAAAATAAAAATAATGATGACCATCTGACTCACACGTCTCTTCTTTATGACTTCAGGGATTCAGGGCCATAAGTCTGACTCAAACCATTCACACAAGGCTGCAATTGCAAACTGTCACGGGGGAAGCCTTCTGTCTTGGGAGTTTTACAACAGCGGCAGCAAACTGTCATTTAGATTCAGGGTTAGGGCTGCCTGATGGTATCAGCTTCCCCATCTTTCTCCATTTATGACCTCGAGTGTCTCAGAGATGCCAGCCAGTAGTGCCACAATGGCAATTCCTAGTCAAAATATACCCAACCTGCGGCCCCTCTCCCAGTGCCCAGAAAGTGCAAGGCTAACTGGAGTGTTACAGTGTCATCCCAATTTGTTTCATTTTAGCACAGTATCTTTTCTCCCCTAATCAGAGATCGATTCAAGGATGTTGATTTTTAAGCATTCTGCAATCACCAGTTTTAACTGTCTTGAGATTCAGATCCCATTTTGAAGTTTACTCACTTCCATTTAAAACAGGATGTTTTTACTTTTAAAATCACATTCATTTCATAGAGCTTGTCAAGCATACAGCAAATTAAGAGCAAACAACATTAAATTTGCAAAGGGATGATCTGAACGAATTACTCATATTCCTGATTAATTTTTAGTGGAAGTAATGAGGCGGTTATAAATGGAAACACATGTGCGTACAGAACCGCCCTTTCAAGTACAGACAGATTTATGCTAATTGATGGCTTTACAAAAAGGTAACCTTAAAAAAAACCTTCTTCAGACATTTAAAGGTATCTTGAATAGCTCACAGTTTTAATGCAGTGGCACACTGCCCTGCAAGTTCAAAATGACTTGAATTCTTCCTTCTTCCTTCTTTCTATCCAATCATCCTTGCATCTGTCCACCTCTACTGCCATATCCAGAATTGGGAAGAATATGGGAAACTGGATGCCAAGACTATATTAGTTCAGAAGGAACATTTCTACATGGTTGAGGGGGAAATCAGAAGAATATTTCATGACGTGAAAATCAAGTGAAATCTGAATTTCACTGTCTGTTAATAGAAGTTTCCTTCGGAACACAGCCATGTCCACGTGAATCCACATGGCCTCTGCTTGCACTTGCTCTCCAGCGGCAGAGCTAACGAGCTGCTCAGAGACTGTCTTCATCCAGAAAGCCTGAAATATTACTGTCTCAGCCTGTATTAAAGATTTGCTGATCCCAGCTCTAAAATCCCACATCACGGCATGCGTAAGTCATTTGGGAATAATCCCTGGCTGCTTTGGGACAGATCGTATTACTCGCATGCTTTCCCCCTCTTAAAATCCAACCACCCCACATGGTTAAAGCAGACTTTCAAACGCCCTAACCCTCCCATCCCATGCCAGCCCGGTTCCTTTCGGTTCTGCAGATTTCTTTCCCGATGTGACGCCCTATGCATGTGTTTGCAGTCACAGTTCACAAGTTGCGTTATTTAACTGTTGCACATGCATTTCAGATTTCGTAAATTTACTGCTCCTAAAGAAGAAACTCATGAATCACAATTCTCCACACAAGGCACAGTCCCTGGGTGCCTCTGCACACTGACGGCTATGAAGGCTTACCCCTAGAGACAGCAAACACACGCTGTGGGCAGAATGAAGTCTTACAAATAGGTTTTCTTTGTCCTACAAAGTATTACTGATTTTTGTTTTTGGTTTTAGCTGGGATTAACTTCCAACACTTATAAACTGGAAGATACCATACAGACTCAAAGTTTACCTGGAAAAAAATCAAGAACTCTCCTACACAGAAACCATGACCTCATGTCAACAGCTGTCTGGTCGTGAGTTTTNGTATTACTGATTTTTGTTTTTGGTTTTAGCTGGGATTAACTTCCAACACTTATAAACTGGAAGATACCATACAGACTCAAAGTTTACCTGGAAAAAAATCAAGAACTCTCCTACACAGAAACCATGACCTCATGTCAACAGCTGTCTGGTCGTGAGTTTTTGATATTTCACCCGTTTCCTCTCAGCTCTCTTCTCTCACTTACGTTTTTTCTCTGACCACTGCTGACCTTTGAAATTACAACTTCCGTTACACTTTTAAGTATATATGGCCTTCTCTGATAGCTCAGTTGGTAAAGAATCTGCCAGCAATGCTGGAGACCTGGGTTTCATGCCTGGACTGGGAAGATCACCTGGAGAAGGGAACAGTTAGCCACTCCAGTGTTCTGGCCAGGAGAATTCCATGGCCTGTATATCTTGGGGGTTGCGAAGAGTCAGACACAACTGATCAACTTTCACTTTCAGAGGTAGATAACCCACCGAGTTGTGTCTATAGAAGTCCATACATAAGCCAAATGGATTTTAATGTATATATATATATATATATATATATATATATACACACACACACAGAGACTGTGATGGACTGAATATTATGTCCCCAACCCCAAATTGATATGTTCAAACCTTAGCCCCCAAGTGATGTTATCAGACAGTCAGGCATAGGCCAGGTCATGAGGCCACAGCCCCCATGAGCGGTATCAGCGCTCGTACAAGAGGGAACCCAGAGAGACCCCTCACCCCTTCTGCCATTTGCGACACTGTAAAAAGACAGCCAGTTACACACCAGGAAGTGTCCCCGCAGAAGCCGCCGGCACCCTGATCTCAGACTTCCCAGTCTCCCAGGGAGAACGAAACGTCCTTGCTTTTCATGACTCGCTCAGCGGGCAGCATCCTGCTGCGGGCACGCACTGATCGGACACACACGGTACAAGGGAGGCATGCAGCGAGTCAGCAGCTGACGAGCTGGCGGATGCTGCTTCTGCTCCCAAGGGGCTTCCTGGAGCTTTGCAAGGACGCGTGTCCTCCGAGCAACGCGCTGCAGAGTGCGGGGGAAGCATCTGCCCCCAAAACACTGACCATGCTTTCAGCACAGAGGCCGCAAGAGCACTCTGCCGCAGCGTGCCCGGGCTCGCAGAGAGGGCTCCCAGACGTACCATGGAGCTCTTCACGCTGTGCAGCAGGCGCTGGTGCTGCTCCGCTATGGCCAGCGCAGCCGAGTGGACCTTCTGGTAGATGGCCTCCCCATCGCGCGTTTGAAAGACAAACAGCCCTTCACCAGTCTCACACATCCTGTGAAAACAAAGACAGAGGGCTTCTGAAAGCCAGCTTCCCCGAGCTCCACGCACCCAGAGCCTGTTTCGTAGGAGATCTGGATTCCTGTCCACATGTGTTGAACAGAGTTAACTGGAATCACACTGTCTGATGAACTGTCAGTAATGCAGACATGCAGGCAGGGAACCAGTCACTTAGAGCCAACGGGGCAGCGCCCCGTGTTTTTTGTCCTGAAGGTTTTGTTGGAGGTTAATGAACAAGTCATTTCTGGGCTTTCAGTACCTCTACTTCCCAAAACTGTCAGAGGACACCAGGGCAAGGCCTTCCCAGCACAGCTCACAACTCAGACTCACCAGAAACGGGGCCTTTCAGCTCAGAGGTGAGAAAGGGTTCTATGGCTCCCAGATTCTGACCTGACCCTCCTTACAGACAATGGCTTGAAGAATGATTTTATTTCTGAAATCAGCTCTGCTTTCCAAAATCATCGATCCAGTTTTACTCCAGATTTTCACTCCATGTGGTAAACCAGACGTGGCCAAGAGTATTTTAAACAGACATAACTTGCACCAGTGTGTGGAATGTAAGAGCACCAGGGAACTCAAGGAAAGACATGTGGGTTCATCATCAGTGTCAGGAACTGAGAGGGGAATCATCTCTGCCTCAGGCTGTTAAAAAACAGAGATGAATCGCACTGGTGAGGAAGACTGGCACACGCGATTAGAACAGAAACCAGCGTGTTTTAACTACTAACGTGTGTGTGTGTGTCTGTGTTTTCTAAGCGCGCTTAGTCGCTCAGTTGTGTCCGACTCTCTGCAACCCTTTGGACTGTAGCCTGCCAGGCTCCTCTGTCCATGGGATTCCCAGGCAAGAATACTGGGATGGGTTGCCATCTTCCTTCGTCAGGGGATCTTCCCAACCCAGGGATGGAACCCACGTCTCCTGTGTCTCCCGCATTGCAAGAGCACATGTATACATATATATATATATATATATATATACACACACACACTTGTACACACACACACACACACACACATATATATACAGTGACATGGGCGTACATAATTAATGAATGTGTTTAATTATCCTAAGTATTTTTGAAGACTTGGACAATTTTCAAAAGAATTTTTTTTCACAGTATAGTTCTGATTTTAATTATATATATCCACAGTAAACCAAGAGGTTGTTTTTGTTTGTTTTAAAGAACACTATTCAATTATTACATTGTTTACAGTCATTAATAATTAGTTATTCCAAGACACAATCCCTCTCCTTCCACCTCTGAAACTCTCACTGAAAACGGAATATTGGCCTGACTGCCTGAGTTTTGCTCACATCTAGAGACTCACATCAAAAGAACTTTTTAACACAGCATGGAAACCAAACCAATTTCCAACCCAAACTACTGTTAATGATTTTATCTATTCTAGTCTATGCAATTAGTGCAGTAAAAAGGGAAGATTTATCCTTATCTAATTATCTACAGTTGGCTCAATATCCCGGCCATATGGCAGTTTTCAGCATGTGTAGCATAGCGTATGTTAATTGGCTTGAATTCCGCTAGTATGGACCATGTACGAAGAAAGAGAAAAACTAGAAGGCTCTTTCAACAAACTCACATAAAAACTAGCTTATGAGGTTGATTGTGTGACTTTAATTGTCATTTTAATTCAAAGAATTAAAAACTAAAATTCAAAGCGTTTTTGCTCAAGTCCGGTTTTGTTCCTGGAGATGTCCTAACATATTTCCCTCCTCAGCTGTCCACTCTTTACTGGACCCACCACAGAAATGTGACTCTGTTACTTGGCACTCAGTTCTGGAAGGTTTTCATTTTTTTTCACACTTCTTTTTTTTTCCCCACCAAATATAGAAATATAACTTGTTAGGAGGAGGGTGACCTCAGTCAATTATTTAAGAGAAAGAAGTGGCCTTCTGTTTCTTTTAGGGCAGAGGTCATCACTTAGTTGCTTACTTACATGTCAACCTTGATTTCAGAAAGGATGACGGTTCCTGTTAACTGGGAAATGCTGACACGATGACTGATTCATACAATAGCAAACCTGCACGTGCATTTCTCAAACTCGATGATCTGGTGACTTTAAGGGTTTGTAACTGCAGCCCACAGTGACGGAACTTAGACTGTGCCCACACACTCGGGCTGAGCTATTTAGTCCATCATCTAGGTATCCTCTAGCTATCTATTCACCTATCAACATAAAATGCTGATGTTTTCTCTTCTGCTTTTAATACTAGTGGTGAAGTGCTTAATTTATATTATGACTCACGAATTGGCGAGAACTCTTTGAAAAACACCCTCTTTCATCCAGTGTCTGTTTTTGGTTAACATCATGAATCCACCACAACCATCCTTTGCTGACATCTGATTGAATGATTACTGTGATCAGAAACGAAGGAAATCCAGAGAGTATCAAGTATTCCTGAAAGTCACAGGCTTTCCTTGCCTTCTCCTGAGGATCTGAAAGACACACACACTCACACACACATAAACCCTTACACACACACACGCATGCATACATATACACACTTATACATACACACTGACCACTTACAGAAAGTAACAGAGGAGTTACCACCTCACATTCCCTCAGGGTTTAGACAAAGAAGGTGAATGGATGGAGACAAAGACTCCCACAACACAGAGCTTCACAGACAGTCAGGCATTTACACGGGGAAATGTGAGCCCAACACAGCCACACTGAAGAGAAACCAGAATCTGATCATTTAAGAGAAATCTTGAATTTTTATAGGAAATAATCTGAATTTTTAATGTTGTTACTTTTTCCATTTTCTTTAAGCTGTGGAGGTCAAAATGCCATTTAAGGACCATATCTGGCCAAGAGGCCACCAGTTTGCATTAAGGGGACAAAAATGCACTAAAGATCTCTAAATAGGTCAGAAATTAGGCCTTTGGTTTGCATTGCTTTCATCCATACATTCAAAGGCATCTGTCCTTCAGTGGGACAGCGTGGCCCAGAAAGTGTGGATAGTGAACAAAAATTGACCTTAGAGGCTTTTCCATAGGTCTCTGCAAACCTCCACCCATGATCTCTTTTATTTCATCCACACACTGCCCCCAGCCCAACAGATTTGTTTGGCGCTGTTTCATAAGCAGCTTTACGATGCATTAAAAATGTTGCTGGGGGCCTTCAGTAAAATAATGGGCCAACTCCCCAAGGCAAGTCAGAAGAAAATGGGGTGCGGAGGGGGGGCTGGAGTGATGCTCTTACATAACCGCGTACGGCAGCATCTGCCTCACACAGACGGGGCAAAGATGTTCTGGTTCACCGGCTGCAGACCTGCAAATGCCCACGTGTGGCCCGCTAACAGTCCCGACTCCTTTCCCTCTCTACCCGCTGGCTGTGACGGCGGGCACTTTAGCTAACGTCCCAGACGCCCCAGCACTGTTTCCTGACGGCCATACACCAGAGAAAGAAAAACAAGGAGTTAAGTGGGACCTTCTTCTGTCCTTCGAGAGGATAAAGATCTGGATACTAGAGCACCGTGTCCACCCAGATGCACTTAGAGCGCTGACGTCCTCAGCAGCTGCTCTGCCTGAAAGCCACGTGTGCCACTCCAAACCGTGGATTATGCAACTGGTAAGAACCCATCGAAAAACCGAGAGCTCAGAAAGTACTGGGAAATTCACTCCTTCACACACACGGTAAGTACGCATCGAGGCTGTGGGAAGAAGAGGCGTGGCAGAGGGAAAGACCTGGGCTCCAGACTACCCGGCTGGGGTTGCCCCTCACCAGCTTTGAGGCTGGGGACGTGTCCATAAACCTCCCCAAGCCTGCACTGCCCATCCGAAAAGTAAACATAATGATGGCAACTGTCACCTAAATTCATCACAAGCGTTAGCTGCGATACGCAGAGCGCACAGAGCACATCTTCAGACGGCGTGAACGGGAGCTCCACGAGCGCAGAGGCTGCTTTCTGACTCACTCACCGCTTTTCCACCAGGACCCAGCACAGGCCTTGACCTATATTTGGTGCCCAATAAGTGACTGTAAGGGGCCTCCCTTGCAGCTCAGCGGTAAAGGATCCACTTGCCAAGCGGGAGACTCAGGTTGGCTCCCTGCATCGGGAAGATCCCCTGGAGAAGGGAACGGCAAGCCACTCCGGTCTTCTTGCCTGGGAAATCCCACAGACAGTGGAGCCTGGTGGGTACAGTCCCTGGGGTTGCAAAAGAGTCAGACACGACTTAGCAACTGAGCAGAGAACAAAGTCAGTGTAGAAGAGATGAGGAGGCAGCAGGCAGGGCTGGGAAAGGAGTTACTGAGAACTTGACCCGGGCTTCCTCGACACGTGGAGTCAGCATGCGAGACACAAAGCACGCCACTCAGGCTGCTGAGAGGGGACAGCTCTGTGGACATCAACACACAGCTCTCATTTGCTTGTCCGACCTCTGTGTCTCCTACCGAGTATTTTAACTCAACTCATTTTTTTTCTCTTAAACAAACATGTTGTAAATGGGATGGTCAAGTCCGTACCACGAACCAGGAGGCTCTGCCACAGGCTGAGAGTAGACTTGAGCACAAAGGCGAAGGGACGCTCTGCTCCGGCCCGTCCATGACGCGAGCTGAGCGCCTGCTCACCCTGCAGTCACCGGCCAGCCGCACCTCAGTCTCGGCGACCCCACGGGCTGCGGCACGCCAGGCCTCCCTGTCCGCCTCTGTCTCCCGGAGTTTGCTCAAACCCATGTCCAGTGAGTTGGAGACGCCAATGGTCTGATCCTCTGCCACCCCTTCTCCTTTTGCCTTCAGTCTTTCCCAGCATCAGTGCCTTGTCCAGTGACTTGGCTTTTCCCATCAGGTGGCCAAAAGTACAGCCTCAGTCCTTCCAATTAATAGTCAGGGTTGATTTCCTTTAGGATGGACTGGTTCGTATTCCCTCTCAGTAACACACAGGTAAATGAGAAACTGTTAGAAGATGCACTGTTTTAAGACATATGGCATGAACTGTGTGACTTCTCCCTTTACTAATAAAGGGAAGAGTTTAGGTGTTTGTTATTAAGGGAAAAAAAAAAGACAGCAGGCAACCCACTGAAATGTTTCTCTATCATTTAATCAAAACTAACTGAGAAGAACATGACTTCATCCCTGGGAGAGTCACATTCAGTTAACGCAATGTCTCTACCACCTAAGCTCACCTCACACTGCGGGGAGATACACGTGCGGGTTGCAGAGCCCTGCTCGGGGGCTGCAGGAGACAGGACCTCCCCGTCCCAGCTCCCTCGCATGCCGGGACCTTGGGCAAGCTCTCTGGCCTCTTGAAGCCAGCCCCATGATTCTAACGTGAGTAATAAACTCACCCGAACTTCAGAGGGTGGTGGGAAGTCTTGTTTTATATTTAGCAAAGGACCTGAATCAAGTCAACATTTAATTAGGATTGGGTGTTGTCACTTGAGCTCTTTAAAACGTCAAAGCCAAGGAGGATGAGGTCCTCGGGGAAAACGTCACGAGACAGACACAACCACAGCCCAGAGGGAAACACGAGTGACCGCACCCCAGTACAACAGTGAGGACGTAGGAGTCAGGTGCCTGGGAAAGGAGGGAGTGCAGCGGGGGTGGTCGCCCGAGGCTCATGGCGCCCGGCAGCGCAGCAGCGGAAACCTCTTCCTTGGGAACAGAATTGTGAACTCAGGGAGATGAAGTTTCCCTTTAAGAAGAGAATCCACTTTCACTGAACAAAAACTATTATGATGGGGGTTTCTCTGGTGGCTCAGTGGTAAACAATCTGCCTGCCAAGGCAAGAGACGTGGGATCAAAAGTTTGATCCCTGATCCAACAAGATCTCACATGCCTCGGAGCAAACAGGCCCACACACCACAACTACTGAGCTTGTGCCCCAGAGCCCGGGACTCGCAGCTGCTAAACCCTCGTCTTGCTGAAGCCCCTGTGCTCCAGAGCCCGTGCTCCACACAAGAGAAGCCACCGCTAGAGAGCAGCCCCTGCTGGCCCAGCTAGAGGAAGTCCAGCACCAGGGAAGACCCAGCGCACCAAAAATAAGTAATTTTAAAAAAAGATGATCCTTAGAAGAAACCCCCAAAACGGTGATGGGAAGTATCGTGTGTTTTGTTTCTCCCGCTCCAGGAAGCTCCGGGTGCCTGTCCTGAAGCGTCAGCCACACCTCAATAACCGAGCGATCAGGATGAAGACAAAGGCCCTGATGCCCAGTGTGTGTGTTATCCTGTGGTTCATCTTCAGTGTCACCAGAGTTCCTGTGACCAGACCCCTTACACACACACAGAAACGATCAGGATTGCTTTTCAGATACACGTCTTAAGCCTCCTGTGTGTGGGCTTGAAGGTTTGCGGGGAAGAAAATGAACTATCCAAACCACACAACACGGGTAGACTAGGAGAGGGTGGTAGCTTATTACTCGCATCTGTTCTTAAACATTTAACATGTAAACACAGTCAAAGAAAGATGATGACTTTTTCTTCCTTTTTTGCTTTCTCATGCTAAGCCAAGACCTCGAGCTAAGTCTTTCTGTCAAAGATGCATTTTTCCTCATCCTTCCAAATATAGCAGTTTTTTTAAGGAACTGGTTGGAAATGAAATGCTAGTCTTAGTTTTTAAACTCAAAGATCATGTTCAGTCGCTCAATCATGTTCGACTCTTTGTGACCCCATGGACTGCAGCACGTGAGGCTTCCCCGTCCTTCACTCTCTCCCAGAGTCTGCTCAAAGTCATGTCCATTGAAAAGTTTTCAATTAGCAATAATCGCGCCTTGGATAAACCTCATTGGCTACGATACTGCCACTGCGCAAAGCTAGTCATGTCCATTGAGTAGGTGAGGCCATCCAATCAGCTCATCCTCTGTCGTCCCCTTCTCCTCCTGCCTTCAATCTTTCCCAGTATCAGGGTCTTTTCCAATGAGTCAGCTCTTCGCATCAGGTGGCCAAAATATTGGAGCCTCAGCTTCAGCATCAGTCCTTCTGATGAATATTCAGGGTTGATTTCTTTAGGACGGACTGGTCTGATCTTGCAGACCCAGGGACTGTCAAGCACTCGAGAGTCTGCTCCAGCACCACTAATCAGCTTTACTAATACCTGATGAGACGGAAAGCGAGTACAGGGAAACTGCTGAACAGGGCTCGATAACGTGTCCAAAACCAACGCACTGTCAGCCTACCGCCGCAGACCCCCACTTTGGGGAGCTCTGTGGTTTCAGCTGCTTCTGGGGAGTCATGAACTCCTCTAACCCACACCCAACCAGTGAGTAAGTTTCTTGGGCTTTAGCTTCAGAACGCTTGAGCCCACTTTCACTCACTGCTACCAGCGTCCTCACGGCCCCTTCCCCCGAGCATCGCCACGATGCTGCTCTAACTGGTTTCAGTCAGAGTCTAAAACCAGACCATGTCCCCTCCTTTCTTAACACCCCTGTGAACCAGACCATGTCCCCTCCTTTCTTAACACTCCCTGTGTAGCCGAGAACTCATCACTGCCTAGTCGCTAAGTCAGGTCTGACTCTTTGGGATCCCACGGGCTGCAGCACACCAGTCCTCCCTGTCCTTTACTATCTGCTGGAGTTTGCTCAAACTCATGTCCGTTGGTCCATTGAGTCGGTGATGCCATCCAACCATCTCATCCTGCCCTGCTTTCCCAAGTCAAGAATTCAATCTTGTCTGAAAAGAGTTCTGGTCTTTACCATGGGCTCCTGGGAGGTCAGGGGTTTTGCTTGCCTGGGGTTCTTCACCAGGCAGAGTAACGGTGCAGGTTAGAATGAGCTTTGGGTCACATGGCATCTGAGCACCTGGAGCTGGAGATCCCCACCCGTCCCTCCGGCGCTTCCTACTTGTGCCCGAAGCCTCTCCCGTCAGATCCCACGGGGCTCGCTCCTTGCCCTTTTCAGGCCTTCAGGCCTTCACTCACACATCACTGACCAAGCAAAGCCAGTCCTCTCGCTCCTTTTAAACCTGTGCCCTCCTCTGGCACTTCCCATCACCTTATTTCTCATAGGGGACTTACATGTCCTGACGTCTAGTTTACTTGTTCTTACTGTTTGCTACTGCCTGTATCTCCTCTCCTCTAGAGAGTATGTTTCATAACTGAACGTCAGTTTTATTTATTGCGACATCCATGCTGTTTGGAACCACACTAGCCCTTAGGGTGCACTCAGGGGCTGTGTGATGAAAGAAGGAATGGTTCATTTTCACTAGCCCTTTACTAGAATTCTGAGGCACTGTCACAGAGTGCTGACATACACTAGTGGGCCATCGCCTATGACAAAATGGTCTCACCACACAAATGGCCAACGGGTGAAAAATGCCTGTGAAAAATGCCCAACATCACTAACCATCAGGGAAACGAAACCCACAGTGAAATACAATCTCATACCTGTGAGAGTGGCTACTGTGGAAAAGGCAAGGGATGACAAGTGATGATAAGGACGTAGAGAAAAGGAAATCCGTGTGCACTGCTGGTGGGAATTTAAATTGGGGTGGCCACCGTGAAACATGGTATGGTGCTTCTTCAAAAACACAGAGCTGCCAGAAGACCCAGCAATTCCACTCCTGGCAAACTTCCAGAGGAAAAAAAGTCACTATCTCGAAGACATGCCAGCAAGCCCATGCTCACTGCAGCATTGTTTGCAATGGCTGAGACGTGGAAATCACCCTCGAGTCCACCGACGCGTGAGTGGCCAAGAAACAACACAGGGGAACGCCACTGAGTCGCAGGAAAGAGAAGGCAGTCCTGCCGGTCGCGACAGGGCAGAGGGACCGTGAGGGCGTCATGCCAAGTGAAACAGGTCAGAGCGAGAGAGACAAATAGTGCATGATCTCACCGATATGTGGAAGCTTAAAAAAGCCAAACTCACAGACACCGGGAATGGAAAGGCGGTCACCAGGGGCTGGGGCAGAGGAAAACAGGGGATGTCGGTCTAAGGGTATAGACTTCCAGCTGGAAGGTAGATTCTGGAGATCTGATGTGCAGCGTGGGGACCGTCACTGGAAATACTGTATCGCATACCTGGAAGACAGCGGATCTCAAGTGTTCTCACCACAAAAAGCGGTAACTAGGTGAGGCTGAAACGGAGCAGGACCGTAGGTCCCTGCCCCAACCTCCAGCCACGCCCTCTGCCTGCCTTCTCTCTGTGGGAAACCTTAGTCAAAGAATGCGTTTAATCAGGAAAGTGAGAGATGCTGAAACAGAGAACAGTCACAGGAGACTAGCTAGCAATAACGCAGTCATTAAGCGTCGCCAAGGACCTTAGCTCTTCCTCAGGGGCTGTGGATGATATTCTGAGCCGCATCCTGAGAGCGGGCTTACAGATTCCAAAACCCCAGGGGGAGGAGTTATCTTCTTGATGACCAGACTGTGCCCAGGACAGGAGGGACCACAGCAGAGAACTGGCCACAAATAAACGGGAGCAAACGAAACCTGGAACTGGAGATGAACCGGGAAACAGTCAAGACGCTGCTGGTCAGGCCACCGATGACCAACAAGAAGGTGACCGTGCCACTCGGCATGCCCCCCCCCACTGGCTCTGTCTGTCAAAGCTCTCATCCCTGCTTGTCAGCGGGGGCTGGACAGATGTCCACCACCCTCACCGCCCCCCAGGGCTGCCAGCATCTGAGATACGGCAGACTTTCCTTTCCCCCAGCCTGGCCTGTTTATACAGCAGACTTTCCTTCCCCCAGCCTGGCCTGTTTGTTGGCTTTTGAGCAGCAAGCAGCCAGACTCCACACACACACTCAAAAGCACAAGAGAGACATTCCTCGGCTGGCAGAGAGAAGCGCCCGGGGTGGTAATCATCCCAGGAGTCCCGCCACACATCACCTGATCTCCCCCAATCCTTGCACGCGCTGAACCCAGGGCATCCATTTAAATCAGTCAGGAGGTGGGGTGGGGCCTGACGCTAACGCTTGGGAGCTGGGCAACCAGCTGTGAGATTCACAGGGAAGCTGAGGGGCACCTGGCACCATGCTTCAGACAGTAATGTTTAAAGAACAGTTCCACAGGGACGTTACTGCAGTTACAACTTCGTGTCAATTGGATCTTCCCATAAAAAATCAGAGACACTGCCAGTCTGATCTGCTTCATTAATGTTTCAGGGCTTCCAAGGGGAAAGAAACAAATAGGAGACTAGAAAATACTCAAAAATAAAGTAAGCAGTGTGTCCCTTCCCCTGCCTCCGATCCTCCCCATAAGCTAACTGTTCTTTATCTCTGGGGGCAATGAGTAGCAATTAATTGGCAATTGCACTTTATTATAGACTACAGGTTATATATCAACTCTGGATTTCTAAAAAAAAAAAAAAAAAAAAAAAAAACCCACAGAGGAATGGTTAGATTTGCCTACACTGGGAAAGAGAGGGATAAACAGAATCTAGAAGACTCTTAACAGCCTTTGGTCACGATACTGCAGCGCAGGAGAGATGAATGGTCCTGACTGTAAGTGCTGCACTCAGAACCAAAAGGACAAACAGGAGGCTCCAGATTAAACCAAGATCATTTATGCATGCGTGCTGGTTAAGCAGTACGCCTTCTCCTCCTCAGCTCGGTAGAGTTCATTAAGAACTAGGTTGTGAAAGTGTTAGTTGCTCAGTCACGTCTGATTCTTTGCAACCCCACAGACTGCAGCCCGCCAGGCTCCCCTGTCCATGGGATTTTCCAGGCAAGAACACTGTTGTACCCATTCCCTTCTCCAGGGGGTCTTCCGGACCCACAGACTGAACCCAGGCCTTCTGCACTGCAGGCAGATTCTCTGCTGTCTGAGCCACCAGGGAAGTCCAAGAACTAGGCTAGAGGGCATATACATAACTCTAGACTGATTCACGTTCTTGCACATCAGAAACCAACTCAACATGGTAAAGCAATTATCCTCTGATTAAAAATGAATTTTACATAATTATTTAAGAGAAGGAACTAGGTTAACCCAGTAGAGCTGTGACACTTAGCCTTCTCAGGAATCTTAGGGTTGGGGAGTAAGAAGACCTGAGTGTACTTCTGAATCCACCTTTTACTCACTGCTCTGGTGTGCCTTTGGCTAGTTGCACAGATGTCCAAGCTTTTCTCTTAGGATGCAAATAATAACATCCCCTGGTTTATATGACCAGCCAATGACTTAAATGAGATAGTGCGTATAATATGTTTAATATAACAACTTTCTCACAGTAGTTAAGTGAGAGTGTTAGTCACTCAGTTGTGTCCGACTCTTTGTGACCCCATGGACTGTAGCCCGCCAGGCTCCTCTGTCTACGGAAATCTCCAGGCAAGAATACTGGAGTGGGTTGCCATGCCCTTCTCCAGGGGATCTTCCCAAGCCAGGGATAGAGCCCAGGTCTCCCACATTGCAGGCAGATTGTTTACCATCTGAGCCACAGGGAAGCCCTTTCGTTTCAGTGGTTGACATGGACCTGACAATTCCTGTTGCCAGGGGTTGTTCTCTATGGGTTACGCTGTGACGACTAAAATGCCTCCAGACGCTGCCAAGTGTCCTTTGGGGGCAAAATCACCCCCTGGTTGAGAACCCCTGTTCTGTATCTCCGCACCATTATGAGTGATGTTGCTAATTATAGTCAAATAGCTGCCTTTCTTTAATTGCTTTGAGCAATAATTAAATACTCTGTTGGACAGGTTTTGTTAGGTTTTTTTTTAAAAAACTTCAGGGGCCTTCTGATAGTATCAGTACCTCCTTCCAGCTTTGTGAGAACCACACCCTTCTATCTGTACCCTGCCTGCTTCCACAAAGTCCTCAAGGCAGTTCCTGACACGGAGTCAACACCTGGTAAGAATCTACTTCTCTTCAATTGGCTGATGGTGTGAGAAGATCTCAAGGCTCCTGGAGGACCCACGTGGAGCGGGTGACGCCGTCTAGAAGCGGCGAGATTATGAGCTATGACCCAGGACCCTCATCTGGCCTCTGGGTCAGCCCACGCCTGAAGCCAGCCCCACCACCTGCCCCGGCTCTGAGGGTCAATGGACTGGGCTCTGAGGGTCGATGGGTCTCTCTTCTCTTTGCATCCCTTAGGGTTGACACAATTGCCTAGTACCTGCCAGGCGTTACGCAGGTGTGTGTCTATGCACCTTTGCTAATCTTCACAGTCGTCTTGTGAGAGACAGAATATCACACTCATTTCACAGGTGGCTGGTGGAAGCGCAGAGTTAGCTCATTCACTCAAGGTCCCCCAACCAGTATGAGATTAAGTCTCATTTCATTTCCTCCGACTCCCAGCCTAGCTTATTACACACACCCCATTGTCAATCTCAAAACGGGCCATTCAACAGGAATAACACTTGGTTTCAACTCGAACACAGGTTCTGTCCAGACGGAGCAAAATTCTGCCTGAGGTCTTTGGGAAGATTGCCTGTGTCCTAGAGGGGAAGGCTGTGATGTCTTTCCAGATGCCTGGAGAGACTTAATTCCCATTCACCTATCAGTGTAAGACAAGGAGGAAATTATCTTAGTTAATATGAAACTGCCTTGTTTTGAACATACCCAAAAAAAGCCAAGGGAAAAAATTATCTTCACTAATAAAGCAAGGCAGATATGAAATCCTCACACTTGGGGGAACAAGAATGATTTTATTATCCTGAGCATCTTGATGGTAACTATAAAAATCCATCTACTTTGAGTTTCAGGCAAAATATAAAATGGTAATATCACCTTGCATTGAATACTGTCTGGATCCCGCAAACCCAGTCCTGCTCCAAAAGTTACTGTAACAGAATCTCAAAAACACCATTTAATGGCAGCCCAGCACCTTCTGGGCCATCTGTATGCATCACTGCCATCACCTGCAGCCACCCCAGAAGGAAGCTGATACTCAGATAAACATAAATGGGAAGTTAAACACTTCATCCTCAGTCAACAGCTAATAAAAAACAGAGATCAGACTCCACTGCTGGCTTTCAAGACGGAGGAAGGGGACTATGAACCAAAGACTGCAGGCAGCCTCCAGACGGTGCAGACGGCTGACAAGAAGACAGGAAAGGCCACCCTAGAACCACTTGGAGCTGAACTCAGCCCACAGCCTGAATGAGGCTCACAGCAGGCTTATCCCCAGAACCTGGAGAAAAATCTTGCTTTTGTGAATCGTAGAGCAAAGAGCCAGCTGAGCCACGCTGTGTCTCGACTTCTGACCTAATAAACGGCTCTGACTTTTAAGTAAAAAAAAATACATATAAATAAATCAATAGCTCCCACTTAGTGTTTAAAGAAAAAGAACAGAGATCAGACCCTAGGGTTTCTCTGACTCCCAAACCAGGGCCCCTTAAGCACACAGCACGCTGTCTGAGAAAGGGGTCAGGTCCTGAGCGCACAGTTCCAGCACTTGGCCTTCTGATCATTCATTTGGTCTCCAGTTTGCACAGCCCCACAAAGCATGGCCACTGAACAAGAACGCTGTTCAAAATCTACACACATCCCAGTTCCCTAGAACATCTGAGGCGCAGCACCGTGGGGATGAGCTGCGGGTGTTACAGTATCTAACCACTGGAGTTTTTGCACAAAACACCCCAAAGGACAGAACACAGAGAGAGGAAAGTCATGAACAAAAGCACTTTCATTCCAAGTCAGCGTCAACGGCTGCGGTCAAAGACAATTGGGACATTTCTGAAACTCAATCTTCAGTGTGTCTTCTCTTCCTCCACCGCTTCTTGCTTCTTGCCCTCAAGCTTCACATTCTCTTCCCACATCCACACGGGCCACCTCTGCCCTATCACTTACAAAATGCGAGCACGCTTACATGACAACACACACACAATCACACACACAACACCCCACACACAATCACAACACAGTAATAACACACACAACAACACAATAACATAAACAATAACTAACACACAATACCACACACACACAATAACAACACAATAGCACAGTGACACACACAATAACACAATAACATAAACAATAACTAACACACAATAACACACACACAATAACATAACACATGCACAATAACACATAACACACACAATAACACAATAACATGCACATACAATAATAACACACACAATAACACAATAACACACACAATAACATACAGAATAACACACACACAATAACACAAGAACATATACACCCTGCATGCTTACACAACACACACACAATAACACAATAATAACACATGCACAATAACACAACACACATACACACAATAACACATACACAACACAACAACACCCACACCCACACCCCTGCATGCTTACACAATAACACACACACACCCCTGCATGTGTGTAAGCAGGGGTATAATAGCACACATACACACACACCTCCCTGCACGCTTACATAATCTCACACACACACACACACACACACACACACACACACACTGCTTAAACATCTCTGTGGCTTCCAACCTACCACACTTGGGAGAAATATCAAAGTCTTTAAAATAATCTAGTTCCTAGCAGTTCTGCTTGATGTCAACATGAAGTTACACTTTTGCAAGCTATGAGAATATAAAACCCTGGAAGACTCAGATAGTCTGAGAAAAGTTTCAAACAGTCATGAGATACTACAAACGTTCACTGTTTTCAGCCTTTTGGAAATGACCACAAAAAGTCATAAATTCCCTTTCCCTATTACTATTTCCTATAAACAGGGTGAATAAAAGAAAAATATGAATTTTGGAATAAATGCTGCCCAACTGGAGAAGGGAATGGCAAACCACTTCAGTACTCTTGCTGTGAGAACCCCGTGAACAGCATGAAAAGGCAAAATGAGAGGAAACTGAAAGGGGACTCCCCGGGTCGGTAGGCGCCCAACATGCTCTGAAGCTGAAGCTCTAGTACTCTGGCCACCTCATTCGAAGAGCTGACTCATTGGAAAAGACGCTGATGCTGGGAGGGATTGGGGGCAGGAGGAGAAGGGGAACACAGAGGATGAGATGGCTGGATGGCATCACGGACTTGATGGGCGTGAGTCTGAGTGAACTCCGGGAGTTGGTGATGGACAGGGAGGCCTGGCGTGCTGCGATTCATGGGGTTCCAAAGAGTTGGACACGACTGAGCGACTGAACTGACTGACTGACTGACTGAAAATGAGCCCTTAGCATGCTGATCAATGCAAAACTCTCCTGCAAGCCAGCATGAAATACGAGTGGGGAATGACGTGAGGTGCACAGCCAACAGAGAAGTCTGCTTTCAATGACAAAACACCTCTCATACCCGTATTTCACTGGTTACAGTTTATACATAAATGATTTTGGAGGGAGTCCTGGTGGTCCAGTGGTTAGATCCTTCACTTCAACTGCAGGGGGCAGGGTTCAATCCCTGGTTGGGGAACTAAGATCCCACAAGTCACGAGGCATGGCCAAAAATATTAAAAATGATAATAAATGATTCCTCACACCGAAACAGGGAGAAATGCCCACCTTCCCAAACAAATTCTTAATTTTCTATCAAGATTTCCCCATAAGAGTAGTAAACAAGTAATTCTGATTTAAGGACACTGCTCTAAAGATTAAAGTTTTACTTGCTAATGCAAGAAACGTTGTGTCTCTGAGCGACTCACTGATGTGTTTATACCATTTCCATTTCCAGGTTCCTAAAATGTAAGCAGACCACAGAAGAGCTGCATGGGTGAGAAGGCTTTAAACACTTTCTAGGATAATTGTAAGGGTGCTGATTCGATCATGTACCTGAAAAGCGAATTTTAAATAACTGGGCCGTGTTTACACTGAGGTGAGCAGATGCGTGTGAGTGGAGCATTTCTGTGCCATATTCACATGGAGCAGGCTTTAGGTGCTTAGAAGTCATGTCATTATTCTTACTATGTCAAGTACCATACTCCTGTGAGGGGAGAACTGTCTACTTTGTAATCCAAAAACAAAAACCTTTTAAAGTCACGAGTTGATTTTTTTCAACTTTAAAATCAGGCCATATACAGAAGAACCTGGATTTCTTAAAATTTAGAAAGAAAGATTGAGGGCAGGAGGAGAGGGGGACAACAGAGGATGAGATGGCTGGATGGCATCACCGACTCGATGGACATGGGTTTGGGTGAACTCTGGGAGTTGGTGATGGACAGGGAGGCCTGGCGTGCTGCGGTTCATGGGGTCCCAAAGAGTCAGACACGACTGAGCGACTGAACTGAACTGAACTGAATCATTTAAAATTCTAAAATATAAAATTTTATCTGCAGTGTTTCCAGAAAGAGCCTACATTCTGAGGAAAGAGGAGTGACAATAAGATGCTGATTAGACTAATATTCTGTAGCTAATGATCAACCCATATTACTGCACCCCCTTCTCTCCCCAGAACTAACTTTGAAAAGGAAACAGGAAAAGCCTCTAAAGTGCTTATTAGATATCGCAGTAAGCAAGTTGTGAAATCAACCTCTTCTTAATATTACTGTCACTCATTACTGTGTGAGAAAAATAGATCAAACTTAATAAACTGCAACTTGAAAAATGTCAACAGCCCCTAACGCTGATCACCTACCACAGTTAGCTCAGTGAGGAAACACACACATCAAAATAGAGGTTTTCCAAAATCCAGGAAGTCGGCCTCCATCCAGCCTGACCTGGGAAGAGTGCAGTGGTAGCGCTGGAACCTACTTCAGCGTCAGCTCGTGGTGTGGGCCCAAACCGTGAAATGAAACTTTCACACCACATTCACAAACATTGGCCCCTCCCTGGAAAACAAAGCCAGGCTGAACACACGGACAGTGCTTTAGTTGGTAAAGAATCCGCCTGCAATGCGGAAGACGCGAGTTCGATCCCTGGGCCCAGAAGGTCCCCTGGAGGAGGAAAAGGCAACCCACCCCAGTGTTCTTGCCTGGAGGATCCCACGGACCGAGGAGCCTGCTGGGCTACAGTCTGCGGGGTCACAGAGTCAGACACTGTGAGTGGGTTGCCATTTCCTTCTCCAGTGCATGAAAGTGAAAAGCGAAAGTGAAGTCGCTCAGTCCATGGGATTTTCCAAGCAAGAGTACCAGAGTGGGGTGCCATTGCCTTCTCCAACGCCATTCACGGCATCATCGTACAATCACAGGCCCGGGCGTCTCCCCAGAGAGCTGCATGCTGGATCTCACAGGAAAACCAGGCCTCACGTGACGTGAACTTCGGGAAAAAACGTAGAAAAACAGTCGTGGAACTCACCTCCCTGCCTCAAAAGTGAACCAGGAAGCATCTCGCCCATACCGCCGCAGTGCGCTTAGCGGCCAGGAGATGAGCTTGACTCTGGGATTCTGGGCGTCCCAAAGACAGATGTGCTCACATGTAATCTGCAAGGCACATTCGCCATGTACATCTAAGTTAGGAGATGGCATCAAATACACATTGAATCTCTCTGGGAGAAAAACAAAAGGTTAGTCTAAAATCCCCAGGAACAAAACATCACAGACACTGTAGGAACAAAGAGGCATTTCAAAACAATTCAAGCTCTTATTCTAGGTTCTGGTTGAATATTCAGGAAGATAAACCTTTCTCATAAATCAACACTTCCAGAAAATGCTTTTCTAAATGAAGACTACATTAAATAACATAGGAAAGATACAGTCTGGTGGTCACTGTACAGGCAACACTATTTACATGAGCTAAGATCATTTTTAGAATATTTTAGCTTGCATGATAAAAATTTTGCATGCCAGTAAGAGATTCTAACAATGAAACCATTAAAAACAACTTTTTTCCTGCCAAGTACTTGTTAATTACACCCACACTTTTGTGTTCACAAAAGATGCAAAATCATTGTTGCATGATTTATTGATATAAAAGTTATATTAATCAATTTATAATTTTCATAACACTATTCTACCTCAAATTATGTAGATAAAACTAATACTATGCACTTAACTGAACAACAGTTGGAAAAATTCCAATGGATTTGGACTCATTTTAACAAAGAACTCTCATTAGCCAAACACTGGAAAGAAATATTCATTTGCTTATTTGTGTGACTTAAAATTTCACCATGATTACTCTGATTAAACTACTTGGCTTATTACTGCAACTGAATTTTCATCCCCACAGATACAGTCATGGTATTTCTGTTCCATTTCTACAAAATTCATTAATTCAGGAAGTTACAGAGTCTAAATTTTGAATGAAATATGAACAAAAATATTATTACTATAGTAAACACTTTTTAACCTATTTGTCATTACAATAGACTGCCCGCATCTGAGGAGACAGTAGACCCTAATAATATCACTGGTATTCTAAATTAATAAAAAGTCAACAGAATTTTCATAGATTTTAGTTAAGTTTAAGACACAGGAGTGTCAAGATTATGTTTACAAATGTATTCAAGCATCTAATCTGCAAACTTTCTAAGTTATTTTAAACTCCCAATAAGCAAACATTTGCTGCTTTCTAGTAACTACTATTTTAAAAGTAAATTCTAATGGAGTAAATTTCTACCTGGAGAGTTTGGAAATAAGAAAGACTGTCATCAGTAAGCAAAAAATAAGAGTCCAGAGTCGGACATGACTTAGCGACTAAACAAATACAGTAACAGAGATCTTTCCCAGTTCACTCGCTTGGAAGTTCTGCACTTACCTTGTCCAAGAACAACAGTAACGTTAGAGTGACTGCTTTAATTACAATAACTTTAAGTCATAGAGTTAATCTTGCAAAATACCTCAGAAGACAGAGCTGAGTTCTGTTACAAGCCCTAGTAGTTATATACCAGAGGTATTCTTATTCCTACTGGACAGAACAGGAAACTGAGGCTCAGAAAATCGGTATCGAAGGGCAATTCCTAACATGCTTAGTCGCTCAGACATGTCCGACTCTGCGACCCCGTGGACTGTGGCCTGCCAGGCTCCTCTGTCCTTGGGATTTTCCAGGCAAGAACACTGGAGTGGGTTGCCGTTCCATTCTCCAGAGGATCTTCCTGACCCAGGGATCAAACACAGGTCTCCTGAACTGCAGATGGGTTCTTCGCCATCTGAGTCACCAGGGAAGCCCGACCCCTAGGAACAGGCAATTCGTGAACTCAGTTTGAGGCACTCTCTGAATATAGCTTTGCAGATATAAACTGTGCAAGGCAAGTGCTGCTCTGGGCGCTCTAAACAAATTATCAGCGCCTGCCACATTTTCCTGCATGTTTGGTTGCAAGAGCATTCGGAGTTAGTGGACTACGGAGGGAGAAGCCTGGGGCATGTTTGTGTGACCTTGGCTAATGACTTCACCTCTCTGCAGCTCAATTTCCCAGTCTGCAAAGAGGCTCCTCTGAATCAGCCAGCATGTCTCAGGCTTTATTAATAACACATCCTTGGAGACGGATTATGGCAGACAGGGTGCATCTCAAACAGCCGCCGACCGTAAATGTGTCATGAAGACACAATTCCGACTGGGAACAACTGGACTGTGAATCCATAGAAAGGGTCAGCACAGTCCCACCTCTGCTGTGTTCATAATCAAGCCAGGTGACCCCCAGCTTCTTTGGCTGTGATATATCCTCACAGATCAAGTCAACAGGCTAGTGTGGAACTCTAGGGGTCAATCTATCCATATTACAAGGCATTTGGAGACCAAGAAATGAGTCCTCGCCTCCAAACTCATACTGCAAATCAACAGTGAGTGTCGTTGAAGTGTTCATGAACATTTTGGTCATTATTATTTATCATGATATATTCCCAGGTTGAGTGTTGAGCTTAAAGAGTTGGCTGAAGTGTTTTGGTTTAAAAAAAAAAAAAAAAGAAATCACAGATTTTAGGTGGGTTTACTCTTGATGAAAAATTCAAGAAGTCTGGATTCTATTAAAAACACTGGAAAGCGTTCAATAAAAACTTAAAGTGGAAGAAAAGGAAGACAAAAACCCACTGCACTGTAAAACGTGTACTCCATAAACACAAGCCCAGGAGTACGGGTCTAGAATCAAGCCCTAGTTATCGGGCCTGACGCCAGATCTTTAGCTCTTTTAAGCTTCAGTCTTCTCGTCTGCAAATGGGAGGGGACAGTACTCATATCAGAGTGTGCTGGGAAAATTTAATGATCTAAGGCCTCTTCCAAAGAAAACTGACACAGAAACGCAGCAGGCTTCTCACGGCTTCCAGCTGATTTAAGTAACGTAGATATAGTCCCATCAGTCACTGAAAACATCTTAAGAAACACACAGAAATGCTAACCAAGGTTTAGGTGAACTAAAAGGTTATTTTTACTTCTCCCTTTATACACTTTTATAACTTCAAAAGTTTTACATCAAGATGTCTTATGTTCCATTATATGGGGAAAAAAAAACAGTTTAAGAAAAGAGAGGAGAGGATTTTCTTTACATACCACTCTGCTCTCTCTCAACTCCAGTGGCCAGTAAGTCAGGCTCTCCGAGGCTGATGTCATTGACCCGCGTCCCCACACACTCCATGTGGAGGACTTTGCACCATTCGTCAGCCTCAAGATCTGTGGAGATGCCAAAGATGAGCGCAGCTGCCCGGCGCCTGCTGGGAGCAAAGAGCCAAGGCCCCCGCCCCTGCCGACAAACCTGATTCACAAGCAAAGGTCTTGGAGGTGTCATCACTGAAATAAATCCCGATGGCGTGCTTCTTGGTGCTTTTTGGAAGTCGAGCTATGCTCTTCACGTTGTTGAGTTCTGTAACCTGAAAAATGAACCACAGTGAGCTGGAGGACAGAAAGAAAGCTCCCCACTGACACCATCACACCGAGCAGAAGGGAGAAGGCCCGTCCCAGGGGAACACAAAGGGGGCTTGCCAGGAAGAAGAGCGTGTCCGGCGATGAATCATTTCAGTGTCGTCCTCAATGCCCTAGCAAGGAGGTTAACACACTGCCTCCCCTTGTCAGATTTCTCTGAGGGCTAACAGGTGGCACAGCCTCAGAGCTTCACAGAGGTAGGTGCTTGCTTCATATACTTTTTCGATTGGAGTGTGACTGTTTTACAGAGTGAATAGATTGTGTGTCTACATTTAACCCCTCCCCCAGGAGTCTCCTTCCACCCCCGATTGCACCTCCGAAGCCATCCCAGAGCACCCAGCTGGGCTCCCAGTGCTACCCGGCAGGTGCCCACTAGCGCACTGGATGAAGCACAAGCTGGAATCAAGATTGCTGGGAGAAATATCAATAACCTCAGATATGCAGATGACACCACCCTACGGCAGAAAGTGAAGAGGAACTAAAGAGCCTCTTGATGAAAGTGAAAGAGTAGAGTGAAAAAGTTGGCTTAAAACTCAACATTCAAACAACTAAGATCATGGCATCTGGACCCATCATTTCTTGGCAAATAGATGGGGAAACAGTGGAAACAGTGACAGACATTATTTTGAGGGGCTCCAAAATCACTACAGATGGTGACTGCAGCCATGAAATAAAAAGACGTTTACTCCTTAGGAGAAAAGTTATGACCAATCTAGACAGCATATTAAAAAGCAGATACACTCCTTTGTCGACAAAGGTCCATCTAGTCAAAGCTATGGTTTATCCAGCAGTCATGTATGGATGTGAGAGTTGGACCATAAATAAGGCTGAGTGCGGAAGAATTGATGCTTTTGAACTGTGGTGTTGGAGAAGACTCTTGAGAGTCCCTTGGGCTGCAAGGAGATCCAACCAGTCCATCCTAAAGGAAATCAGTCCTGAATATTCACTGGAAGGACTGATGCTGAAGTTGAAGCTCCAATACTTTGGCCACGTGATGCAAACAACTGACTCATTTGGAAAGACCCTGATGCTGGGAAAGATCCTCCTGAAAGCGGGAGGAGAAGGGGACGACGGAGGATGAGATGGTTGGATGGCGTCACCGAATCAATGGACATGAGTTTGAGCAAGCTCCGGGAGTTGGTGGTAGACAGGGAGGCCTGGCGTGCTACAGTTCATGGGGTTGCAAAGAGTGGGACACGACTGAGCGACTGAACTGAACTGAAACTTTACAGCCGCTGTCTTTGTGTAGAGATTCACAGATACAATGTAAAAAGTTCTTCAAAGTGTAACAACATCAAGAAGTGTCTGTTCAGTCATGTCTGACTCTTTGCAGTCCCATAGGCTGTAGCCCACCAGGCTCCTGTGGCAGGAATACTGGAGTGAGTTGCAATTTTCTCGCCCAGGGGATCTTCCTAATCCAGATATCAAACCAGCATCTCCTGCATTGGTGGGCAGATTCTTTACCACTCAACCACCTGAGAAGAACTAACATCAAGAACCACTTACACACAGTTGCAGGAGAATCACATTCCCTCCTCAAGAATCTTCCTTGCATCCCTTCATCCATCAAAATATCTGTTTACTATCCACTTACTCATTCTTTCATTCATTTATTTATTTTTAAAATTTACTCTGTGTCAAGTACTATTCTATTAACTAGGGACACGATACGGAAACTGTATGCATTGTTAGTGAGAATGTAAAATGATGCAGCTGCTGTAAGAAAAAGGTATGAAGGTTCTTCAACAAATAAAAAACAGAAGTACCATGTAGTCCAACAATCCCACTTTGGGGACGTATATATCAAAGGAGATGAAAACAGTACCTTGAAGCGGGTATTTACACTCCTGTTTTTATTGCAGTTTTATTTACAATAGTTGAGATACAGAAACAACCTAACTGTCCACTGGTGGACGAACAAAGAAACTGTGGTACATGCCTACAGGGGGGTATTATTCAGCCTTAAAAATATTATTTTCTTTCCCTTGTACTTCTTTTTAAATGCTATCTACTGTTCATGGCAAGCAATACTAGTCTCTATTGATGGTAGTAAGAAAATGTTCTCTTACAGTGCATTTATTTAAATGAAGAAGTGATCCGATTTCAAGCAAAATCTTAAGTAAATAGGAGTAAAGGTGATGCTATTACCAAGTACAAGCTCGCACTTCTAGTCTCATGACAGGCCAATGATTTGGAGACTAGGTGGAGGCAAGGAGACAGCTGGCTGACCGAGAAGAGGGCAGACTAATGTCTCAAAATAGCCATCTTCTCAGGGTCTGGATGCCAGGCTCTCTTATAGGCCTGAGATGGGAGAGACAGGGAGCAGAGTTGAAAGGCCTTTAATCTTGCAAACGCCTCCCAGAAGGGCAAGCCTCAGGCTGAGGACGCGCCAGTTTCTTTCCTCCTGCCATCCACAAGAGGACAAGGTTCTGAACGAAGGCATTTCAGCTTAGTGGTCAGACAGAGGGGCAGAATTCTCCGAGACAGGCCATTAGGTATGATTATAATAAGAAAAGCAACGAAAAGCAAGTCAAAGAAACAGTTCCAACATGGACTCAGAGCTGGCTTGTCCCTGCAACAATACTGTGACAACAGGGCAGCTCAGTTCAGTCGCTCAGCCGCGTCCGACTCTCTGGGACCCCATGAATCGCAGCACGCCAGGCCTCCCTGTCCATCACCAACTCCTGGAGTTTACTCGAACTCATGTCCATCGAGTCGGTGATGCCATCCAAGCATCACAACAAACAGTTATGAATAAATCAAACAGGACTAAAAATTAGGGAAAACACCATCCATCTGTTACTCCTAACCTAACACCACTGTTATGAACTGACTTGCAGCTAATTTTCTACAAATTGGACAGTCCAGTGATAACCAAGCGTCCCAAAGGCCGACAGTCGGCAGGAGAACTCTCCTTTGCTTGGCAGGAGCATGACAGTAGATACCAACAGAACCTTGGTAAAGATCTGACGCCCACTTCACATCCCAGAGCTCCCGCATCGGAGCAGGCCCACTTGTTTTCTTTCTGCCTTTTTGTCCATTTCACAACCGCACATCCTAAGTGAAGAAGACAACAAACCCATTTCAAGCGTCATGACCAGACCTGAAATATAAGTGAGAATTATGATTTAAAAGTCAAAAGAGCAGTTTCCAAAAGACAACTAATATGAAATCCAAGTACAAATGTTCATTACTAACAGAGGGTCTTGATATTGAGCAGAAAAGTAAAAGAAGTCAAATTTTGTGATTAAAATGGTATATAGAGTTTAAATATTTTTACCTACCCTGTTACAGAATCTTCATGCTAAGGCAAGAAGTGACCAAGGTCGACAATGAAAATCACTTCTGTTTATTTCTGGACTGCTACCTGTCTGATTACTCTTTCCAGTTAATCTGTGACCTCTCAATCTCTAAACTTCCTTTTCCTTTTCTAGGTGTATTTAAGCTCTCTGATTCCAGAGATTTCTCTCTCAAAATGGAGCTAAATTCTAATCCCTTTTGGCCAAAATGAAGCCAAAGAAGACCAGAAACATGTGTACAGCTTACTGAAAATGTCATCATGAGGACCTTTGAAATGCTCGCTTTTCTTTAGAAATTGGCTGCTTACTTTCAAAGCCCAGGTTAGCTTCAGGCTTAATTTGATATACTCTGGGCAACAGTCAATCCTTGGACTCATTCAGAACTTATGGAAGATCATGGTTCCTTGAAAATTTCTCTGGTAAGAGACAATGAACCCTAAATCGGAGCTTTCCTGACACATAAAGTACGTTCACGAACACAGAGGGTGGGAAGGTTGAGTGCCAGGTAAGACTTGGCAAAAATGATTCTCTCTTTTGAATCTGGAGGGATTTCAAATCAGACCAAAGGCAAACGCTGTACCCCACAGCAACTTCCATTTTCTTCTTTTATCTATTTCCGGCTGCTCTGGGTCTCTGCTGCTGCGCGAGGGCGCTCAGTTGCAGGCCGCTGGCGTCTCGTTGCCGAGCAGGGTCTCGAGGGCACGTGGGCCCAGGAGCTGAGGTGCGGGGGCTCAGCTGCCCTGCAGCCGGTGTCGTCTTCCCGGACCAGGGAGCGCGAGCCCGTGCCCCTGCGTCGGCAGGTGGGCCCTTCACCCCTGGGCCACTGGGGATTCCTAGCCTTCACTTTCCGGGTTGACTTACTTGTTCAAAATTCATCCACACCCTCCTTGCCCACACGACTTTTTCCTGAATGGTCTGGTTTGGATTTGGTCGTGCAACTTGCTTTAGCTCATAGAATGCAAGCTGATATGCTCAAGTAAACACTTAAAAAGTATGTGTAAGTCAGTTCTTCTCTCCTTGAGTTCATTTCCCTCCTTACTTCTGGATATACAGACAGACGGACTGCAACCGAGTCAAATTAATCCAGCTATGCTCAACACACCCACAGACCCACCACACAATCCAGGCCCCTCAAACAACAAGGGCAGAAGATAAGGTGAGTTGCTATAAGCTGCTAAGATTTTGGAATTGTTGCCAAAGCAAAAGTTGGCTAATACACTCTCTGTTTGATTTCCCTCTGGCCAAGAATTTTCACAGAGTTTTTCTCTCAAACCCCACTGTATAACTATATTACTTCTAATACAAAGGAGACTAGATTTCCTAGTCAAATACATAATAAGCCACTAGAACACTGGTTAGCAACTTTAATTTAGTGGTTGAATCACTTGGTTTTTAAAAAATTGTTTCAAAGGAAATCATACAGTGTCACCACCATATAAAAGTAGGACTCATCCAATCAAATGAGGAAATGGACCTCACCCTACTCACCAGTCATAAATCCACTTCTCCAGGAGGTCCGCTTCCTTCAATCAGCTGCGGAAAGCTGAATGGCTACAGCGAAATACTGGATCCTCATGATGGTGTAAGATCCTTGGCACTATCATTAAACTGATTACATGAGGACGAATAGTGAGAATGAGAGAAGTAACTTAACTGTGACTTCTCAGGCAGAATGGAAGGGCAGAGCAACATTCAAATCGAGAATTCTGGCTTCTACAGATGGATGCTTTTTTCTAGCAGTACACTCCGCCGTGTGTGCGCCTTAAAAACACTAAAAGTGAATGAATAAATAAGTTACTGGCTGGATAAATGGGCAAATGAGGAACACTACAGACGCAAACAGTTTTGGAAACATCTAAAGACATTTCTGCAAGCTATAAACCGCATCTTGAAAGAAAGAAAAAAAAAAGAAATGTAAATCTTAATTCCTACGTAAAACTAAAGTACTTGTCAACTCAAAAGAAGACGGTCTGAGCTAAACTGATCTTTCCTATTCAGACTTTAAAATGGTGAAGAAAACTCGGCTTTTCAAAAACCACTTGCTTTTACGTGTGTGCACACGGCACCCCGGTCCGTATTCCGAACTGCAGCTCTAGGGAAAGTCGGCGCGGAACAAGCACAGGGGCCTAAACAGGGGCCCACGGATCCAGCCAAACAGCGAGAGACAGAAGCCTCGAGACCGCGGTCCAGCGAATCCCGACTCGCGCACACGCCCGGGAGCCGCCACGCAGGCCGACACACAGAGGTGTCAGCCAATCCCGTCGCTCCCGGATCGGCACCGACCCCAGGCAAAACCACCGCTCTTCCCCCCATCTCCACTGGTTAGCTCTTCCTTCTAGGAAACGTTACATTAACACGTAAACAGAACTATCTCACACGTGTTTTCCTATGTTTGGACTCCTAAATCCGGTATCACGTCTATGAGAGGCAGCCACGCTGGGCAATACTTTGGCATTATGTGAATAACCTGTTTCCCGATTACCTTTGAGAGAACTGTCTTAGCACCCACTGAAGACTCTCGTCTGCATCAAAATGCGGTTCTTTTTAGGCCAACTGGTTTGTCAACCCAAGCCCATGTATTTGTGATTGTCAGAGTCAGGATGCCTGAACTGTTCCCACGAGGAAACCCAGGTCAAGAGTGTTACCAGAAGCACTGACTGTTTTTTTCTTTAAAAAATGTGGGCTACGGCACTTCGTAAGGTGAGCGTGTTCAGTATCGAGAATTCACTCCGTGTTTAGTTGACAGAAGCGCCCCGTGCACCCTGTGAAATGTGGACCTCCTCCGCCCCCTCCCCCTCCCCCTCCCCCACTTCTGGCTCCCACGTGGCGCGGGTGGGGAAGAACCCGCCTGCTGGTGCAGGAGATACAGGAGGCTTGGGCTCGACCCCTGGGTTGGGAAGACTCCCTGGAGGAGGAAATGGCAAGCTGCTCCAGTATTCTTGCTGAGAAACCCCAGACAGAGGAGCCTGGCACGCTACAGTCCCTGGGCTGCCAAGAGCAGGACATGACTGACACGCATGCACTCCTCGGTATCTGACTTGGATCTGCCGGCGCGTGAGCAGGCGTGCACGCCTGGGGAGCTTGCTCAAGAAGGGAACCGAGCCATCTGTGGCTTGACTCCATCCTCCATCTCCTTGCAGGCATTTCAGCAGGACAGTCAGCTGGCTGTTATCACGGAAGCAGGTTCTAACTGCAGTCGCTGAGGCTCTCAAGAACACCACTCACGGGTGAATACGGTGGCCCGTTTAGGGGACACTTCCAGAGCCTGTTGAGAAGGGATCCTTTGTGTCTTAGCCTTTCGGGGGCACATGCAGACCGTCTGATGAGAGTCCTTCAATCCCCCACACCTCACAATGAAGCATCCTTCCTTCAGCAGAGACTCCAGGCAGATGCTGAAAGCAGCCCAGCCCCTTTCCTGCACCAACGCAGAAAATGACAGAAGGCTACCTTGGTGGTGGTGTGCTTTCTGGCTCTAGCGTGTGACTGCTTTGGACGGCGCTGCCTGAAAATCAGTCTGAACAAACCGATTCCCTTTCCTCAAGATACAGTCCAAGCATGGGGACCACGGGGACTCCTCCCACACACTCTGTGCTGCTCTAAGAGAAATGGATCTCTTCCCAGTAGCTGGAAGAAACGCGAAGCTGCACACTGAAGCCTCCGCCCAGCTCCTGCTTGTCTAGTGGACACTTCTTTGGAACATTCAGAACATTCCTCCCAACATTGCCCTGCAGACACCGCCTACTGTGACGCTACGTGCATGCATGCTAGGTCACGAGTCATGTGACTCTCTGTGACCCCACGGACTCACCAGGCTCCTCTGTCCATGCCATTCTCCAGGCGAGAATACTGGAATGTGTTGCCGTGCCCTCCTCCAGGGGATCTTCCTGACTCAGGGATTGAAGCTGCGTCTTTCACGTCTCCCGCACTGGCAGGCGGGTTCTTCACCACCAGCACCTGGGAAGCCCAGTGCGGTGCTGCTGCTGCTGTTGCTAAGTCGCTTCAGTCGTGTCCGACTCTGTGCGACCCCATAGACGGCAGCCCACCAGGCTCCGCCGTCCCTAGGATTCTCCAGGCAAGAACACTGGAGTGGCTTGCCATTTCCTTCTCCACCAGTGTGGTGCTAGAGGGTCTTACATGGAAGAGATGCCACTCTGCTGAAACACACGCAGTCACACTTTATTCTCTCCCTTTTCTGAGAAGCCCAACTGAGCTCCCCTCGCTTTTGTGGTCTTTTCAGCAGTCCCACCAGACAAGAGCACCTGGGTTTAGTCTTCTTTGCTTGGAAACGCTCTTCCTCTCGAGGAGGAACTCTCAACCTGCCCCATCATCAGTGACTCAAACATCATCTCATTCAGGCAACGGTTTTAGACCTGCAACAGGAGGCCTTCCCTGGCGGTCCACTGGTTAAGACTGTGCGCCTCCAATGCAAGGGTGCAGCCTGGATCTCCGGTCAGGAAACTAAGATCCCACATGCTGACAGGCCAGTAAAGTAAAGTAAAATGAAAACAAAAGCGCGACACTCTCAGGTTACATGCCTATCTCTTTGCCCGGCTTTCATTCTTGCTTAGCGCTGATCAGTCACGCCAACACCCTACACACTTCACTTACACGTTTCTTTATGTTAAGCAGAAGCAGAAGCAGGGTATCGCCCACTCCATTCTCTGCTCGGTCTCCAGCACCAAGCTCAGCGGCTCACACGTGTAAGCCCTCAACAAGAGCAAGGTGAATGAAAGGCCCCCTCCCCACCCATCTTTATCACGAAGGAAAGGAGGCTGTGAATTTGAGCAAACTCCAGGAGACGGTGGAGGACAGAGGAGCCTGGCGTCCACGGGGTCACAAACAGTCACACACAACTCAGCGGCTGAACAAGAACAAAACTCACTTCTTTGGCTGCACCGGGTCTTTAGCTGGGGCATGTGGGACCTCGTCCCCAGATTGGGGACCAAAGCCGGACCCCCTGCATTGGGAGTGCAGTCTCAGCCACTGGGCTGCCAGGGAAGGGAAGAGAAGGGAAGGGCGGTCCCCCACGCAGGCAGACCTTTAATTATTTGCCAGGTATGGGGTTCCAAGCACTTCATATCGATTACATTACTTACTTTTTCGCATTTCTGACTAACTGTGAAATTCCTGTTTACATAGAACAGGGCTATCAGAGGTGAATTTGTTCACTCAGCTTGCAAACAGCAGAGCTGGGATTCAAATGTGGATAAGCTGACATGACACTTCGGTAAACCACCAAATGCCACCAGATGACTCTCCAGAAAGGAATCAGCGAGGCCTTCGTTCCCGAGGGAGGCACTGTCATCCTAAAGTGGGTTGACAAGGGTGAGCAAGGGTTTATGAGGCAAAGAAAGGAGGGAGGAATTTCCAGATCAAGGCTTCCCCACACAATCTCGAAACTGCAGTTCCGCAGGATAGGAACACGGGGAAAGGGGGTGGTGAGGAGCGAGGCCGTCACAGGGAGACAACGTGGGAAGCGAGAGCAGCCGGGCTGGGGCTAAAAGGCACGGCAAGCAGCCGCAGGAGTCACTGTGCCTCAGGACGTCCGCAGAGTGCAGACGAGGAGGTTTTACGCAGGTAACGGGGGTCGCGGGGTGGCATCTGCACGCTGCAGGCCAGCAGTTCTCCGTCCAGGGGAGAGCTTAAGATCTTGCCCTCGCCTCCTCCTTTCCAGGGAAAAGACTTCACAAAGTCCGGGGCTACTTTTGGGTGCCAAAACTGGGCGGTGCTCCTGGCACCTATCGGGTAGAAGTCAGGAGATGGTGCTAAACATCCCGCAAAGAACAGGCCGGCTCCACACCAAAAATGTTGACAGCGCAGAGGGTGGAAAAGCCCCGTTAGAGTTAAAGTGGAGAATGGACCTGGCTGACGCAGCTAGAATGTGCTGCTCACACAGAGCTGATGAGGAGGGCGTCCTCTGGAGCTGAGCAGCGCGCCGCTGGCTGGGCCATGCACGTGGCCTCAACCATGGGGAACGGTGGGAACGTGACCGGGGGTGGAAACAAGGCCCAGAGAGGCCAGGAGACAGCCAGGCAGTCAGCAGTTATGACTTGGCTCAGCCTAGGGTGGGCGGGATGGGAAACAGGGAGCGCTAAAGAGCTACTGAGTTCCTCTGCAGTTCTTGTTTGCAAACTCCCTGAGCATCAAAAACCCAGCACTGCGACTCCCTCAAAGGAAACAGCGATATTCAGCACACTCCCAAATCTCTCATAAAGCTTTAAGTATGCCATCCAGTTAGGAATTCCAAAAAAAAAAAAAAAAAAAGAACTGGCAAATTAATTTGGCTATTTAAAGCCATATTCCAGATGTCTTATTCGTCATAAATGATAGTATTCATTGAAATAAATGTTTAACGGCCAGCAATTAACAAAGCGGCCTTATTTAAAAGTTTAACTTGCTGCCAATATAGGTTTGCATTAACAACTTGGAAAACAATTACAAATTACACAATTCAATTTTCCAAATGGGTTATGTTGTAACGAGACGGAGAAACTGCTGAAATCTCTTCTGGTGTTTCAAGGGAAGATTAATACAATCGGATTTTTTAAAAGTGCACTCCCTTGAGCTGGTATATTCCTGCCAGAATTATGCAATTAGTCAACATTGTTGGGAATATTAAATACGTTGCTGGTGTGCTGCAAAGTCAAAAGCCATTTAGGAAAACGAGGATTTGATTTCCAATTTTTCCCCTTCTTTTGCTGATGGTAACTTACAGATGACGATTTATTCATGTCTACAGAGTGAAATGGAGACTGCTACCTAAAAGCAAATTTTCTGCCTTGCTTTTGTAAGCGGTATCCTGATTGTTTTTCCCCTTGTGGCACTGAATGAATTCAGTGAGCAATCCACTTTGTATATGCAAATTGCAAAGCTCTGCAGAAGCTTCAAATTATTTCACTCTAAAAAAATAAATAAACAAAGCCATTATCCTAAGGAAAGTGAACAGGCATCAATCCCTTAATTTCTGTAGGCTGCCTTTGAAAATAAGTCTTGTAAAAGCAACGCATTTCTGGATCTATAATGTCTTCTCAAGTACAGGATTAATAAAACAATCCATTACATGATTATCACTGTTATTACATTATTATCAGTTGAACTTTTCAGAGCACTCTAAAAAGCTCTAATAAATATTCCCATTAAAGTTTTCCTAAGGACTTCTTATAATGTGTTGCAAACATTTTAAGTGTTTCGTATTGTCTTTCCTAAAGAACCAATGGTTTTAAAGAAGAGCCAGTAAGCAAGGACAGGTAAACGAGGAGGCACGTTCCCAGTTCTAATCAAAGTTGTCAGCATAAAACATTTCTATCCACTAACCTCCCCTCAGGACCTGGAACACAGCAGGTTAAGCAAACATTCTAAAGATTCCTTAAGAAAGAACCAGCCTAGACAGTTAAATCCCAGCCCCAAGAGATGGTTTCATTCTTTCCAAATATATACACATGCCCTTGGTCACTTAAAATAAATTGGACTAGAGCCTGTCTGAGGTATAAATTTGGACTGTCTGCCCTGAAGAGTGGAGCTTTATTTGTACACGTGAAATAACGGAAATAATCTGTCCATATCATCTTTCTTAAGAATAAAAAGCCACGTACACACCAAAGGGTACTTACACTGAAAAGTCTGAATCTGAACTTTACAGAGAAAATGGAGTAGTCTGGGGTGAAGGACACTTTCCTACACTGGTCGTGGGTGCAGGATTTTGGATAATCTATCTAGAGACAATTTGGCAGTAGTTACAAAAGTGTCAAGGGTACAGGATATCTATCAGCTGACCATCCCACGTCTAAGAGATTTCCTCTCAAGAAGATCTGCATGGGCATACAAAGATACACGCACAAGGTTTTCACCATGGTAGAATTTAAATTCCTAGAACATTAGAAATTCTTTTGCCCATCAATTTGGGTATTTTTCAACAGGTTGTGGTCTATCAATATTAAAGAGTACTCTGGGTCTGTTAAATCAATGAGGTGTAGCCACTAATTATTGACTTAGAATGGTAGTCAAAGCATGAGAGAAAGGGCATGACTAACGTGGCCATTTGTCGTGTCTCACAAATACAAATATTCTGAATGTGAAACAAGTCACTACTAAAAGTTACCTAAGGAGTGACTACAGGCTCATCAAAACGTCCTGGGGAAATATGTAACTATGGTCTCCTTAAACACAATATACATAATGTGCAGTGAGTTACTGAATTTTTGCTTTAAAAATGTTATCTGCGTATGTGTGAGGATTTGTTTCTATGTGTATACAGAGAAAAAAAGAGTCTGAAAAGTACACACTAACCCATTAGCATTTTTTCCGAAGGACAGGGACTAGGGTCCACAATAGTATTTTTTTTTTTCATTTTACTCCATGCACTTCAGAATTGTTTGCATTTGTTACAAGAAACATGTACGATATTTACAATTTTAAAAAATAATGTGATAAGAAAAAGAAAAAAGAAACCTGCAAAAAGTTGTAAAACGAGGTAGATGGATCATTACCCTTTGGCCAACAATATCCTGTACTTTCTCCCACACCCAAAACCATGTGACTCATTTTTTACTGACTTAAGAAAACCCATCCTCCTCTGTCTGACGTCACCAACAGAGAGCTTCTGTGTGTACCTGGATCATAGTCAAGCGTTTCCACATAAACACAAATGCGAAATCACATAGATAAGTCCTCGGAATTCAAGTTTTTAAGAAATTCATGTGAGAAATACATATGAGTGGGGGGAGCAAGGGCGCTTACATTCAATGAACTTTGTCCCTAAGTTCGCTTCTGCCTTGTTCCTTTTCCTTGTGAGCATACGTACATTTCTTAAGAACATGACTAACTCAGGCAAGCCAAGAGCTCAGCGCCAGGCTACACAGGTGACATTCTGATAAGCCCTCAGAACATGAGGCTTTTCTCCAAAATGCAAGGACCACTAATCAACTCAAATGATTACTCTAATAATTGTGGGACAGGGAAAAAAAATTAGACCAGATGACGGTTTTACCGATTACAGGCCAAAGATGGCAAGTTCACACAAGAATTTAATGCAAAAGGGCTCTGAATTTAATCCAAATTAAATGAAATAATCACATATAAGCTTAATAAACACATGCAGGATGCAGAGGCTGAATACTACCAAAGGACGAGGAAAGAAGTCTTTAAAATCCAAATAAATGGAACGACCACGTTCAGGAACTGCAAGACCCGATATAGAAGGATGTCAAGCTCTCCCACAGCTTGATTTATAGGCGTAAGATCGTTATTCAGAATTCTAACGTGGGTTTTATAAGCACAGACAAATCTAAAATTTTAGAAGCTAAGAGTAGCTGCAAGCATTCATTTCCACCCAATATAATTAGTATATATTTACAGTAATCAAGAGAACGTGATACATAGCTCCATGAAAAAGAACAGAAAACCCAGAAAGAGGCCTGCGCTAACACCCAGACGGTTCTTGGTAAATGGACAAAAGCAGTTCGGTGGAAAAAGAAAATTTTTTTTTTTTTTTTTTTACAACAAAGGGTATTGGAATAACTGGACAACCACGGGTAAAAAGGAATGAAACTCAAGCTATGTCTCCCATCTCATACAAAAACTCAGAACTAATCATGAACTTAAATTTGTAACTTAAATTGTATACTATAAATTATAAATAATTTATATTATATTATATAGTGTAATTATATAGTATAATATACTATATTATGCATTAAATAATATATACTATTATAAGTAGTTTATACTATAAATTATATTTTAGTATATAAATTATACTAAATATATACTAATTATAAATTAAAATTATAAAATTTTAGAAAAAGAAAATGTTCAGGATCCAAGGCTAGGCAAAGAATTCTTAGACTTGACACAAAAAGCATAATTCATATAAGTAAAAATTCAAACAGTGGACCACATGAGAATTAAAACTTCTGCAAAAGATCCTGTTAAGAGGGTGAAAAGATAAGCTATAGAAAGGGAGAAATTATTTGCAACGACATATCTGACAAAGGACTGGAATCTATACTATATTAAAAAATAACCCAAAACTCACTCATAAAAAAAGTTACTAAAAATTGGTTAAAATACATAAAGAGATAATTCATAGAAAAAGATACACACCAATTAAAGAGCAGGAAAATACACTCAATGTCATTAGACATGAGGGAGTGCAAAATAAAGCCACCACAAGAAATGGCTACGGAACGGCTGCAGTAAATCCAGTTGCCCCACCCAACACTGATGAAGACGCAGGAACACTGGATGGGTTGTTCATTGCTGGTGGGAATGTAAAATCCACAGCTGCCCTGTAAGGGAGGTTAGCTATGTCTTATAGAATTAAACATACTGCCACGGTATGATCCAGCAGTTGTACTCTTGGGAGTTTATCCCAGAAAAATAAAAGCTTTATCCATAATAATAAAAAACTAGAACCAACCAAGACGTTGTTCAGTGGAGAATGTAATCACCTGTAGTAATCCATACTGTGGAACACTGGTTAGTGATAGACAGGAGGGGACTCTTCAGACGCATGCCACAGCAACCTGGAGAAGCTCACGGGGATTACGTGTTCACAGGAGCACTACAATGGCCGAGACAAGGGGCAACCCAAGCACCCTTCTTAACTGGGTGAGAAAACGTGGTTTATGCACAGTGGAGTGTTACTCAGCCATGAGAAAGGGTGAAAGACCGTCCTGTGCAGCAATGTGGGTGAACCCGAGAGCTCAGCTGGTAAAGAATCCACCTGCCAGGTGGGAGGCCTGGGTTTGATCCCTGGGATGGGAAGATTCCCTGGAGAAGGGAAAGGCTACCCACTCCAGGATTCTGGCCTGGAGAATCCCATGGACTGTATAGTCCACGGGGTTGCAAAGAGTCGGACACGACCGGGTGACTTTCACTCTACTAGAGAATATCATGCTTAATGAACTGTCAGAGAAAGACAAATACTGTATGATATCACTTACATGTGGAATCTAAAAAATAATACAAAATAGAAACAGACTCACAGATATAGAAAACAAACCTGTGGTTACCAAAGGGGAGAAGCCAATAGGGAGGGGCAAATTAGGGCTCTGGGGTTAACAGGTGCGAACCACCAACACTGCCTATAAAACAGACACGTGGCAAGAAGAGTGTAACAGTCACCTGCAACAGAGGAGGATCTGCAGAAGTGCGGAAGCGCTTTCTGGATTCCGCACGTAGGTAACGTCGTCTGACGCGTGTCTGCCTCCGTCTGCCTGACTTCACGTGGGACGCCAATCTCTAGGCCCACCCGTGTGGCTGCACTGGCAGTTAGCCCATTCTCTTCTGTGGCTGAGTGACCTCTCATCGAGTTTATACACGGCATCTTCACTGTCCACGCGCCTGTCAATGGACAGGTAGGCTGCTTGCATGTCCTGGCTATTGCGTTAATACACAGTGCTGCCAGGAACACTGGGGCGCCTGCATCTTTCCAAAGTTTTCTCTGGGTATGAGCCCAGGAGGGAGCTTGCTGGGCCAAATGGGCGCTCTCTCCTTAGCTTTTTAACAAGCAGCCGTACTGTTCCCAGTGGCTGTGCCAGTTTCCATTCCCACCAATGGTGCAGGAAGGCTCCCTCCTCTCCAAACCCCTCCAGCACCTACTGTTTCTAGATTTTTTGATGATGGCTGTTCTGACTCGAGGTGCTAACTCGTTGATTTTATTTGCATTTCTCTGGTAACTAGTGGCGCTGATCACCTTTGCTTGCGCACTTGTCGGCCCTCTGTGTGTCTTCTTTGGAGAAATGTCTACTTAGATCTTCTGCCCATTTTTTGATGGGGCTGTCTATATTTTCTGATAGCTGCATGAGCTGCTTGTGTATTTAAAAACGAGATTAATCCCCCCGTCGGTCACTTTGTTTGCAAATATTTTTTTCCCATTCTGTGGGCTGTCTTTTCATTTTGTTTATGATTGTCTTTGCTGTGCAAAAGCTTTTATGTTTAATTAGGTCCCATTTGTTGACTTTTGTTTTTATTTTCATTATTTTAGGAGGTGGATCAAAAGAGATGATCTTGCTGGGATTTATGTCAGAGAGTGTTCGGGCTTTGTTTTCCTCTAAGACTTTTATTGAAAACAGAAACAGAGCGACAGACGTAGAAAATAAACTTACGTTACCAAGCGGGGTGGGGGGGTAAACTGAGAGGGCGGGGCTGACACGCACGCGCACTGCAGTCACAGACGAAACAGACGCCCAAGAGAGGCTGCTGCGCGCGCGGGGGGCTCCGCTCAGCACTCTGCAACGCTCTACATGCGAACACAGTCCAAGAAAGAGTGGGCGTGTGCATACACGTCAGTGATCCACTCTGCTGGTGGACAGAGAGCCTGGCAGGCCATGGGGTCCCCGGGGTCACAGGAGCTGGACGTGACTCAGGGACTAAACTATGACCATCACATCTGAAACTAACACACACACTCTAAGTCAACACCCTCCAATAAAAGCTGCTGCTGCTGTTCACTTGCTAGGTCGTGTCCCACTCTTTGCAACCGCTATGCTGCAGTCCATAATTAGTAAGTTAATTTGCCTGTCATTAATTAATAAAAATAATTGCAAAAATACTGAATAAATATGCAATAAGTATTGCATATTCCCTACACTTCAATAAATAAATAAGGTGAGGTTAATTAACAGAAGGGAAAAGAGAAAGCAAGCTTCCCGAACCCAGGGCCAGCATACTTTCCACCGCACTATTTGCCTTGGTCTCAGAAAAAACAGTTGACCATCATTCTACTTAGATTTCCTCCCAGTTGTTACTCACACCAAAAAAGTAAAAGTATGCACAGAAACTCTCAACCCCTTCTGCTTCCTGTGGGCCATTTGCATTAGCTGAGTGAGAACAATAAACCAGTATTTAACAGGAAGGTCAGGAAGTAAATTTAAAGTCACTGGAGCCCCACATTTAAACTCGGTGATGCATGTCAATTATTCCTCAATAAAACTGGAAAGAAAGAAGGAAAAAATAAAGTCGCTGGAGTCTTAATATTGTCACAATTACAGTTAATCAAATTCATAGCCATTTCTGACAGCTCTGGGGCTTGAGGGGCACGTCAGGAAAGAGGTAAGGACATGAGCATCGTGCTTCTGTCTGGGCACTGCTGCTGCTGCTGCTGAGTCGCTTCCGTCGTGTCCGACTCTGTGCGACCCCACAGACGGCAGCCCACCAGGCTCCCCCGTCCCCGGGAATCTCCAGGCAAGAACACTGGAGTGGGCTGCCATTTCCTTCTCCAATGCATGAAAGTGAAAAGTGAAAGTGAAGTCGCTCAGCCGTGTCGGACCCTCGGCGACCCCATGGACTGCAGCCCACCAAGCTCCTCCATCCATGGGATTTTCCAGGCACTAGTCACATATTTATTTTCCAGTTTTTTGTATGAGAGCACCTTTAGTTACCTTGCCAGTGAGCAAAGCACCAAGTTTTAAAATTCTATGGTCAATTTCCTTTTTAAAAAACTGAAAAGAACCGCATATGTAAGACTGGTGTGGTTTTCTGCCCCTCGTAACACCATCTTTAAAAGTGAAACTAAAGCAGTGCTTCATTCCCACGCCTGCCCAGGCTTCCTCCAGGAGAGCTGGGCGTCTGTGCCACAGCAGCTCTGCGCCGATCGAACAGCATGATGCAAGCGTTTCATTTCTCTGGAAACTGCTGTTTATTTGTGTTCAAATAAACTCTGAAATCTGGTCACGGTGAGCTACTTATCACTCCAGTATTTTTATTATCAAGATTCACAAATTACACGGCATTTAGATTTAAAAAATGTGCATCTCAGAGTTACTCCAGCTTTTTATATGCCCCCGAGAGATTAATATTAAATGTATCAGATCTGAGAGTGTGAAGAGGGTGAATCGGCTCCAGGAACTCATCAAGGGCTTGGAGGCTTAATGGAGATAATTCTTCCGTTCTGATGCTTTGAACTCTAGTTACTGATTATTATAGATGAAAGAGACAGTGGCTTACCACATTCCCCAAAGATATGCGCATTAAATTCGGCAGCCAGCAGGTAGGAGTCTGGGAAACAGGGCGAGTTTGCCCTCAAACTCCCCTGGCTTGTTTCCCACGCACGGGGCTCTTCCCAGTGCACTCTGTTTCTACACTTGTGTCTGTTCTCAGAAACCTTCCCAGTCCTGGCTTTCTCTGCTCCCAGCACCACGCACCCCATTTCCTCCAATCAGAATATTTTTCCTAGTTTCAGATGCCTCAAGACTCTCTGATGAGCTACACGCAGACACCCACATCTGTTCCCTGCCTTCTATCGATAATACTCACAGCTTTTCAATCAAGAGTTTTAAGAGCAGATTCCCTGGTGGTCAACTGGCTAAGGCTCTGCACTCCCAACACAGGGGGCCAGGACTCAATCCCTGTTCAGGACTAGAGCCCACAGGCCACAACTAAAGATCCTGTGTGCTACAACCAAGGCATGACAAAATAAAAACAAAACAGATAAAAATAAAGATCTTTGATATTAAAAAAAAAAAAAAAGTTTAAAAAGTGTCTGCTACGTTAGGCCCTGGTAAGGAGTAGAAGCAGATGTACCCCAGACTCCAAAATCCCTGCCCTAGGGAGCCTTGTTTTGGGGTGGTATTGTAGTGAAGACAATGAGCAATTCATATACGGTATGAGAAGAGCTAAAGCAAAGGGAGAGGGGGCTGGAGGGTGTCCAAGGACTGCACATTAAATAACGAGGGCAGGGAAGGGGCTGGCTTAGCGGAGGAGCTTGAACAGTGACAGGAACAAAGGAAGGATATGATTATGCGGTTATTTGCAAGGAGGGCCTTCCAAGCAGAGGGAAGGGACACTCAAAAGAGGGGATGTGCTTGGCTGTCTACGGAGAGTGCAGAGCCCAGGGTACCTGTCGCGGGCCAAGTGGGGCTGGGGAAACTGCGCCCATGAAGTTAAACAGGCGGCAGGAAGTCACACGTGTGACGGGTGGACCGTTATACCAACCCGACTGAGGGTTCTGAGCCAGAGAATCATGATTCGATGTGAACCTCTCAGATAGACTCCAGAGGGCTGGGAGTCAGGCAGCGTGGTGGCTTGGACCACAGTGGTCTGTTGTTTATCACTCAGTCCTGTCTGACTCTTTGTGACCCCATGGACTATAGCCCACCAGGCTCCTCTGTCCATGGGGATTTCCAGGCAAGAACACTGGAACCAGTTGCCATTTCCTCCTCCAGGGGATCTTCTCAACCCAGGGATCAAACCTGCGTCTCCCGCAAGTCTCCGGCATCGCAGGCGCATTCTTCACCACTGAGCCCCCAGGGAAGCCCCGGACCACAGTGGTGAAAGTGAAGTCGCTCAGTCGTGTCCGACTCTTCGCAACCCTGTGGGCTGTGGCCCGCCAGGCGCCTCCGTCCATGGGATTCTCCAGGCAAGAATACTGGAGTGAGTTGCCATTTCCTGCTCCAGGGGATCTTCCCCACCCAGGGACTGAACCCAGGTCTCCCGCACTGCGCGGGCAGACGCCTTACCCTCTCAGCCACCAGGGAAGTCCACAGTGGTAGACGATCTTATCTACAAAGCGGAAACAGAGATACCGACGTAGGGGACAAGCGGACGGCTACCAAGGTGGGAGGGCGAGGGAGGGATGAACTGGGACGCTGGGACTGACACACACACACTACTGAGAATATGGACAGAACTGACTCTAAGGAGAACCTACCGTACAGCGCAAGAAACCCGCTCAGGGCTCAGTGGTGATCTAGTGGGGGGGGATCCAAAACAAGGGGCTATGCGCATGCACGCAGCTGGGTCCGTTTGTGCACCGGAGAGACTCGCTCAGTCGCGGCCGACTCTCTGGGAACTCAGGGACTGCAGCCCCCAGGCTGCTCCGTCCATGGGATTCTCCAGGCAAGAGTACCAGGGTGGGCAGCCTTTCCCTTCTCCAGGGGATCTTCCCAACCCAGGGATCGAACCTGGGTCTCCCGCATTTCCGGCAGAAGCTTTACCCTCTGAGCCACCAGGGAAGATCCGATACGCCAATACAATTTTTTTTAAAGATACTCCAATAAAAATTTTTTTAAAAACTGGAGTCATAACAGGTGAAAATTGGAAAAAACCTAAGTGTCCATCAACAATAAAATGGGAGGCTTCCCTGGTGGTCCAGCAGTTAAGAATCCACCTTGCAATGCAAGGGACACTGGTTTCATCCCTGGTAGGGGAAGCTCCCACGTGGACAGAGCAACTAAGCTGGTAGGCCACAACGACCTGAGACACCGCTCCAGAGCCTGCCAGCCGCAACTACGGAGCCCAAGGGCCGCAACTAGTGAAACGCAGAGCCCACGCTCCACAAGAAGAGGAGCCGCAGCAATAACAATGCTCACACACGGCAACGGAGAGGAGCCCCGCGCACAACTGGAGCGAGCCTGCTTGCAGCAACAGAGACCCCCCACAGCCAAAACACATAGCAAATAAATAAATCCTAAAAAACAATAAAATGAATACGCTACAAAAGACACAAATAACAACAAGAAAACAATGACCAAGTAGATACTACTTTAGAGACGTTATGTCCTTGGAAAAAGTAATTTTTGTAACGTGGTTGAAAAAGCAAGACAAGTTTTCAGACTCAAAGAACGAGAGTTCCCTAGTTAGGAACAGACGTCTAAAAAGCTACAATAATTGAGTCTTACCTTATGGTAACACCTAAAGTAGGCAGCACGTTCATCAGAAAATTTCTCCAGTCTTTTTGGACCTTTGCTGGACGCTTTCTTGAAAACTAACCAACATCGCTGATAAATCTGGAAGTGAACACAAAGACAGCACTCAGCACCACAGCTGACTCAGATATTACTGGCATTTGCATTTAAATGTTTTCTTTTTGATGTTTTCACCTATAAAATATTCATAAAGTATAAATGTGATGTTGCTTTTGAAAAACAAAATTTTAAAACCCCAAACTGTTTCCACAATGGGTGCATTATGCCATTCTGAAAAATCACTGGAATCAAAAGGAAATAAGTATTTAGAGGCACATATCTTCATTCTTTGAGAACATTTCAGAAAAAGTCCCAGAGATTCAGTTCAGTTCAGTTCAGTCCCTCAGTCGTGTCCGACTCTTTGCGATCCCATGAACCGCAGCATGCCAGGCCTCCCTGTCCATCACCAACTCCCAGAGTTCACTCAGACTCACGTCCATCGAGTCAGTGATGCCATCCAGCCATCTCATCCTCTGTCGTCCCCTTCGCCTCCTGCCCCCAATCCCACCCAGAATCCATAGGCAATTAAAAAAAAAAAAAAAAAAAAAAAAAAGCCTTGACCCAAAACACTCTTACAAAACTCAAAATGGATTCAAATGTTTTAAAAAGTATATATATATATATGCTTAGGGAGGAAAAAGGAAACGTTTGGGAACACAGTCTGAGCCAAGAGTTCTTAGNAAAAAAAAAAAAAAAAAAAAAAAAAAAGCCTTGACCCAAAACACTCTTACAAAACTCAAAATGGATTCAAATGTTTTAAAAAGTATATATATATATGCTTAGGGAGGAAAAAGGAAACGTTTGGGAACACAGTCTGAGCCAAGAGTTCTTAGACCTCCTGTTGCTATCATTTACTCCCTAAGTTGCCTCTGACTCTTTTGTGACCCCATGGACTGTAGCCTGCCAGGCTCCTCTATCAATGGAATTTTCCAGGCAAGAATACTGGAGTGGATTGCCATTTCCTCCTCTAAAGAATCTTCCTGAATCAGGAATGGAACCCGGGTCTCCTGCATTGCAAGTGAGTTCTTTACCACTGAGCCACCAGGGAAGCCCAGTTCAGCTCAGTTCAGTTGCTCAGTCATGTCCGACTCTTTGCGACCCCATGAACTGCAGCACGCCAGGCCTCCCTG
>SJYA01003717.1:1567-57575 GCA_006410615.1 Neotragus moschatus | reverse complement strand
CTCGTGGGACCTGTGGGGACTCCTCAGGGGAAAGAGATTTTGAGGTCCCCTCAGTCGCTGAGAATATGGTATCTGACTCCTTGACTTTTTGGTCGAGGGGCCTCAGAGAACACTCGGAGAAGGGCCATCCTCTCCCTTGGTCTGACGGAAGAACCCCGAACATGGTGAATTTTGATCTCCCCAGATGGAGAAGGCTTGGAGGCGTGCCCCTGGCAAACACCTGAGGTCTAAAGGTGGTCTGAGAGCTGACATCCAGCGTCCTAATCAGGACGCTGATTAGGACGCTGTAACCTCTCCTTTCTTTCCTAACTAATAATAATGACAATAGGGACTATTATGATGTACTTAGTATGGGGGAAGCCCTGCCAGAAACGCCTGACTCCCTCCCTGAGACTGCCTGCAGATAGGGACCTCAGTCTTAGAGGAGAAGGGTGACACTCGGGAAATCACACAGTTGAGGAACTCGCCAACTTAACTCTTGTCGACACTGTTTTCCTTCTTGTCCTGAGTCATTCATGGGACCACCTCCTTCCAGCTGGGAGCTGAGACGGTGGGAATTTTCTCCAGGGGGCTCTTGATATGGACTGGTTAGTCTGAAAGGGGGTGACTGCTGCTTAGAGTGTGTGGGGGGGTCCAAGGCACCTGAGTGGGAGGGTCTCTTTGAAGTGGCCAGGACATTTGCCTGAGGAGGGGGTCCTTGAGTTGGCCCTTGAAGGAGAAGCAAAGTTCACAGAGAGTATGAAGGCTAGTGGGCCTTGTGTGTGTTGGGTGGGAGGAGGGCTCAGAGGCAACCTTCCTGCTTCTTCACCTTCTCCTTGGGGTTTCTTCTGAGTCTCTTCTTTCGTTGGGCCTATTGTCCTCAGCACCTGCTTCATCCCTTGGTAGGAATAAAGGGACCCAGCCAGTCCATCCAGTACTTCCTTGGTGTCCCCTTAGATTTAAGAATTCTCCAAGCTTGTTTCCTCCAACAAATTTTCAGCATCTACTCAGTGCCAGGCAGCAAGGTTAAAAACAGATTTAGGGAGAACATACTCTGTTTTTCAGATGAAACTTGGGGCGCTAACAGTGGAAGGGACTTGCCTGAGGTCCCACCCCTCCAGGTCCAGTGCTCTGGCCTTCCCATGCCATTTGTGTGCAGTCTCAAACTGGTCTGAGCCCCTGTGATCGGAAGAACCTCTTCTGCCCCCACCCAGAGAGGCCAGGATTGACACTTTAGGGGAACTGTGAGAAAAGGCATCTTACTTCCATTATACTGGTGATCTGCTGACAGGGACACGCAGAATACAATTTGTTCGTGTGCTAGTATTCGTAATAATAAAAGTACACTGCTCCTCACCTCCCTAGGGCCTGTCTTAAAGACACACAAAGACTTCATTCTTTTATCTATTTTGTTTTGACCGCACTGCAAGGCATGTGGGATTTCAGTCCCTTGCCAGGGATCGAACCTGCACCCCCTGCGTTGAAAGCTCAGAGTCTTAACCTCTGGACTGCCAGGGAGACCCCTCACTCACTTATTTTTGAAGTCCGCCTTTGAGATGTCATTACCATGTTGGAGAGAAGTGGGAGATTCTGTTTCTACAGTCAAGTCTGGGATGGACAGTGTCTGGCATGTTCCAAGAGTCTAAGAATGTATTATTAATGCTCATTTTGGACCTTCATTCTGTCTTTTCCCAGAACTCATTGGGACAAGCTAAGATTTTGAGTGTGCTCAGGGTCACGCAATCAAGAAGGGGCGAAGGCAGGATTTGAACCCAGGTCTGTTTCCAGCAGTGGAACTTGCTTTAGGTCCTTTGAAATCAGTCACTTGCTTCTGCTGTGGGTGAATCTGAGTCCAGTTCTCAGGGCTCAGCATATGACGAAGGTAACTTTGATTGATCAACATCCCACCACTTTCCTGGCAACTGCTCTGAAACCAGGGCCTGTGGGATCCACAAAGAAGAAAATCTCTCTCACAGCTCAGCTCATCATTGACGGCCATTCTCAGAGCAGCGCCTCCTAACTCTGGGCCAGATGGGACACCAGGGTAGGGAGGGAAATGGATTCCCTAGCCACAGGTTGAGGGCAGGGGAACCAGCACCCCCTTCAGTCTCTGCCTCAAGGTGGATCTGAGCTCTGCTAAGGCTCTTCCGCTCCCTGGGGCCAGCTGAGGAGTGGTCAGTCCCGTCTGCATGGCCCCATTCTTCGGGCCTCCTGTCTGGGGCCCATGTTCACTTGGTCTCACCTCCTTCTCGGGAATGGAGAGATGGGCTAGTGGAGAGAGCTAAGCAGTTGTCTAGCTTAATAAAAATCCTTGATCTTTTTTGGAGTGGCCTGGAGGGGGGGAGTTGCTGCAGCTGTTGTAAGGACACACTTGCTGAAGGAGGTAATGCAACAGCTGAGCTATTTGGTGCCCCTGGGAGCAGGGAAGACGGGAGGGTACACAGTAGGAATTCACAGATATTTACCGAATGGGTGGGTCTCACGCAAGGCTTCTGCTCCGATGATCAATGGCTCAGAGCAGGGGACTGCGGACCGTCCAGGGCATCGAGTATGTGTATGTATACATGTGTGTATGAATATCCATGTGTGCATCTGTGCAGGAGGGCGGGTCCAAGTGAGACAAGGCTTCTTGGGATGAAGGGTCTGGGCACCTGAGAAAGGTTGGGGCGCTCACCTTTCCCCCTAAAGCTGGAAGATTACATCTGGCCCTGAGTCACTGCTCTCTGGAGGAAGTTAATTCATGCCTAAATATTTACCGAGAGAGTGCTGGGACAGTGTAGAGCAGGTCACAAAACCTATCTGGGGTTGGGCTCCTGTCAAACCCCAGGGGGTGTCACTGGAGCTGTGGACACCTTGAAACACCACTTTCACTGGGCTCAGGAGGGAAGACATGCCAGGAAGTCCTAGTTAGCTTTGGGAGTCGCCTGGTGGGCTGTTGGGGACTGATTTGGGGAAGAGGATGCAGAGGCAAAAAGGTTAATTGAAGGTCTGTGTTGGGAGAGGAAGGATTTGGAATTGACATATTCATTCCTTTCTTCATTGGCCAGAGAGATGTTTCTAGAACCTTACTCTGGAATCCCTGCAAATGGATTAGGGGGAACAAGTTGTGATCCTGCCCTCAGGAGGCCACAATTCAGAGGGAAGCAGAGGAGATAAACAGACCAGATGACGAAGAGTGATAAGTCTGTGATAGGAAGGAAGGGGCTGGAGCAGGGCAGGGGAGGGTCCCCAAAGCTGGCCCGGAGAAGGCTTCCTGCAGGAAGCTGAGACTGGGAGGCCAAGGATGTGGAGGGGTCTTTTAGCAGAGAGAACAGCTTGAGGCTCAGCACAGGGTCTGGTATGCAGTAGGCACTCAATAAACATTTGTGAAATCAATCAATCAGTAAGTGCAAGTATGCAGAAGACACTGTTAGAATTGGAAGGGTCCTAGGCATCGGGCTGCCCCCATCTGTAATTTCAGATAGGTAAACCGAGGTCCGAGGGCTTCCCAGGTGGCTCAGTGGTAAAGAATTTGCCTACCAATGCAGAATTTGCCTGCCAATTCTCCTGCCAATGCAGGAGATGCGCGTTCGGTCCCTGGGTTGGGAAGATCCCCTGGAGGAGGAAATGGCAACTCACTGCAGTATTCTGACCTGAAAAATCCCATGGACAGAGGAGCCTGGCAAGGTAGCAAAGAGTCGGACGTGACTGAGCGACTGAGCACACACTCACACAAACTGAGGTCCAGAGAGGAGGAAGGATGCGCTGAGCGTGTCCCCCAGAGATGGAACTGGAGCCCAGACGTCCCATCTCCCAGTCAAGCCTCTGGCTTCTCCAGCTCTCTGTCTCCAAGGCTTGGAGTGGGCGTGACTTCACTGGGACTGAGACTGACACCATGGGCAGTGGCGGAGAAAGCGTGGGACACGGCTGAGTGCTGAATGTTGAGTCCTCTCTGAGGCTCAGGGTCCACAGCGCTTGGCTGCGGAGCCTGGCGCTATACCCCGTGAAAGTTGTTCTGTGGCTAATGGGCACTGGGGAGCTTGGCTGGGGTCCCAGCTGGGGCACCCCTCCTGCCCTGAAGACCCAGCATCCTGTTACTGCCCCACATACAGGCTAATGGCCCGTCTGTGTTTGCCCAGCATGGTCCAGGGCAACAGGCTCGGTGCCCAGGAAGACATCATGGCTCCTGGCTTCAAGGTCTTAAATGTGATGTGGAAGGTTGACAGCAGCTTGGTGTTTTGGAGCTCTTGTTCTCTGCCAGCCACTGCCTCCCGTGAGGTCTCCTTGAAGCCCCACAGCAACCTTTGAGGCAGGTTCAGTTATCATCTGCATTTGATGGGTGAAGCATGCGAGGCTCAGAGGGCTTGGGCGACTTGGCTGGGTTCCTCCAGCAAGGGAGGAAAAGTGACTCTGATCCCAGGGCTCTGGGGAAGTGGGGGGCACCATGAGCAGCAGGGGAGGCGTGGAGACCCCCGCTGTGAGTTTTGGATTCGTTGGCTTTTGAACGAATTCTCTCCTTGCCGATGGAATGTGCATGCAGAGTGGGTGTGACCTCTGACCTGGGGGCCTCTCCCGAGCATCCGGCACAGGTTGGGTGCCCGTTTGTTCGTTCACTCACTCATTCACTCACTCAATAACCATGGACTGAGATAGTGAAGGACAGGGAAGCCTGGCCTGCTGCAGTCTACGGGGCCGCAAAGAGTCGGACACAACTTAGTGACTGAACAGCGACAGATACCGGCCGATGAGCAGGTGCCATGCTAAAGGAACACCAGACAGCTCTGTCTGCCCAGAGCAGGGCTGAGAGGATCCTTTTAATCTCCTTAGCCAACTCTGATTGATTGGTAGTGTCTGCCTGGAACCCTGGGTTGGAAGGGATTTGGCGGGTGCCCCAGTTGATTAGTGATGTCTGCCAAGGGCTCAGATGGGAGCCTTTATGGCAAATCTGCTGGGTAGCTGCCCCTGGGATGAGGATGGAGTGTCTGCTCCGTGCTTTGGACATCTGGGTTGGTTAAGCAGACAGAAGGGGTCTGGAGGTTGGGAGAAATGGGTTCTAGCCCCAGATTGGTCCTGTAACCCTCAGGAAATACACATCAGCCTTTTCGGGCCTCAATTTCCTCATTTGTCACCTTCCTCCAGGACGTACTGTGAGCATCAAATGACAGGAAAATGTTTGAAGAGTTGAGGAGACTGGTAATGAAAGGAAATGGGAACTGCTCCCCTCCCTCTTTTCTTCTTTCTCAAAATCTTGCCAGAAATGGAACATGCTGGACAGGGTAGAGTTAATCCTGGATGGTCCTGTGTGTCTGTCTCTCTCTGTGTGTGTGTACTGGTGGGTGGGGGGCCCCTCGGTGGCTCCTGGCTCAGAGTTGTTTTTATAACTCACTTAGTACAGACCTTTGTCCCCTCCCTGGCCTCAGCTGGGAGTTTCTAAGGAGTAAGAAGCTCCTTGGATCTTAGGAACTGAATCTTAGAATTTTTGTTTGTTTGTTTTCATTTGACTGGTGGGAGCTGGTGTGTGTGCCACCTGCCTCCTCCACATCCCCACTCAGAGACTAAAACTAGACCATTGTGCCAGGCGCAGAACCCTGTTTAACATGGATTTTTTCCCATTAATCCTCAAAACAGTCTAACGAGGTGGGTAGCAGAGTAATCTCCATTTCACAGTTGAGGAAACTGAGGCCTAGAGAACTGAAACTCGGAGGCCACACACCTCCAGGCTGCTGCCGGTTTGTGAGTGCCAGGCCCTGATCTGAGCTGGAGAAAGACCGTCTCATCCATCATGACCGACTGTGCCTTGCCCTGGCGCTCCTGTCCATCCATCCATTTACTCCTTTATTCACTTCGATTTTTGTTCTTTCACAAAGGCTAAGTTCCCACTGTGCGCCAGGCTCTGCATCAACTCCTAGAACCACAGCAACCCCACTCTCAAGGACCTTACTTACATTCTAGGCCAGATGGGAAACAAGCGAAAGGCAAGCAGATAAATAAACAAGATTGCAAAGAGGGTGATAACGAAGTGAACAGGACTTTGTGGCGGGGAATTGACCAGCCTCGAAGGCTCCCTGGGCAGAGGGTCCCAAGCTCCCGAGCTCCCACCCCTCCCCCGGCCCCCTCCTTCCATCCCTTGTCTTCGCCAGGCCCAAGTCCCTCCTTCAGAGGCCCAAACTCTCCAGCAATCTGTTCTGAGCTCAGGCTGTATTTCTGTCCCTCCTGCCCCCCACAACTGGTGAATTTTTAATGCTGCTTACATGGAACAGAGCAGAGTTTTGGTTTTTGTTTTGAGAGCATTTCTCAAACAACAACAACAAAATCATTTCTCAAGCGTGTGTGTGTGAAGAGAGTGTGAAGAGACAGCCCAGCGAGTGCTGATGATCTCCCCAGCTCATCTCCTGAGCGCCTCTCTATTTAGAAATTTTTAAAAACATGGGGCTAAACAGGATGTCAGTTCTGGACTTTGTGCTGGTGAAAGGGCACCTGGGAGGGCCCTGGGCATCCATGTCCTTAGCGAACCCATCCCGCCCCTTGGGGACCCGGACCCTATCATTACCTTTGTCATACAGATGAGAAGACCGAGGTACAGAAACAAGAAGTATCTGTGTGGGTCCTTCCACTAATGAGTGGTGGGGAGGGAGGCTGGAGTGCATGGCTCCACACCGCCTTCCCCACCACACACACACACACACACACAAGCTCAAGGCAACTCTGGCTTCAAGAAGGGTGGAAATGGGGGAAGGACCCCAGCTTGTGAGCTCAAAGGGGCTGGGAATAATCTGGCCGAGAAGGAGGAAGGGGGTAGAGACACACAGGTTGGAGAGTGAACTTGAGTGGTTAGCGCTGGAGGGTCAGAACCTTTCCGCGGAACTGACCCCAGGATGTAGGAAAGTGAGTCTCTGCCTTATGTCCTTGGTAGTGGCCCCCAGTGCCCTCCTCTTAGCCTGTTTATTGAACACTTACTGGGTACTAGCCGCCAAGCTCTTGACATGAATCATCTCATTGAATCCTCACGGCAGAATCTGTGACTAAGATCCTTCTGTTATCTTGTCCACTTTACAGAGGAGGAGGCTGAGGCTCAGAGAGGTGAATTGACTGCAATCTAGGTGCCTCCAGAGCCGGCTCTTTTAACCTTGACACCTGGATATGCAGGTGGCCGGAAGAAGGTGGCCTCCAGGACTCTGAGCACTGAGGCTGGTGACTGTCCTCGGGAACTCGTGAGCCTCTGATTCATCTTTTTGGCCTGCTTTCACCGGTTTGTAGCGCTCAGGGCTGGGAGGGTGGTTCGCCCCATTACTGATCCTCTCCAGACAGCGAGGCTAGCGCCTCATCTGCCTTCGTGCAGTCTCCTCGGGTCAGGATCTGCCCTCAGTGCCTGGTTTTCCTCCTTGGCAGTGAGAACATCATTAGTTCCATTCACTTCTTTAAAAAAAAAAAAATTTTGTATTATTTATTTACTTATTGGCTGTGCTGGGTCTTCGCTGCTGCGTGGACTTTTCTCTAGTCGTGGAGCGGGGGCTTCTCGCTGCAGAACGATGTAAAGGAGGCTGGCTTTTGTTGCAGAGCGTGGGCTCTAGGGGGACTTCCCAGGTGGCGCTAGTGGTAAAGAACCTGCCTGGCAGGAAACGAAAGAGATGTGTGTTCGATCCCTGGGTCGGGAAGATCCCCTGGAGGAGGGCATGGCAACCCACTCCAGTATTCCGGCCTGGAGAACCCCATGGGCAGAGGAGCCTGGCGGGCTATAGTCCATGCGGTCTCAAAAAGTTGGACTCCTACTTAGTACCCACGGGCTCTAGCGTGCCTAGGCTCAGTAGTCGTGACTCCCGGGCTCTAGAGCACAGGCCCAATAGTTGCGGTGCACAGGTTTAGTTGCTCTGTGGCGTGTGGGATCCTCTCGGATCAGGTATCAAACCCACGTCTCCGGCATTGGCAGGTGGATTCTTTACCACTGAGCCACCAGGGAAGCCCCTCATGGGCAGAGCTCACAAGCAACTCTCTGTACTTGGTACCTTGTTTAGTCCCTAACATAATAGGTGCCCAATTTCTATCTGTTCCATGAATAAATATTGTCTGTGTGAAAGGATCTTGGTGAACAACTGTTTTAGCTTTGCATGGATCAGATGTGGACAAAAATCTTTTAAAATGTTCCATTTTGGCCATCTGACGTGAAGGACTGACTTGTTGGAAAAGACCCTGATGCTGGGAAAGATTGAAGGCGGGAGGAGAAGGGGATGACAGAGGATGAGATGGTTGGATGGCATCACTGACTCGATGGATATGAGTCTGAGCCAGCTCTGGGAGTTGGTGATGGACAGGGAGGCCTGGCATGCTGCAGTCCATGGGGGTGCAAAGAGTCGGACACGACTGAGCGACTGAACTAGCATGGAAATCCCTCTTGAAAAGAAAAGAAAGAGTTTTAATCAATCTTGTCCTTTCCTAGTGGTGAGCATAATTTTTTTTTTTTTTAATTAACAAATGTCGGGCTTCCCTGGTGGCTCAATGGTAAAGAGAACTGCCTGCAGGAGACATGAGTTTGATCCCTCATCCAGGAAGATCCTGCCTGCCTTGGGAACAGCTGAGCCCCGTGTGCCACAATTATTGAGCCTGTGCCCTAGAGCCTGGGAACTGCAACTACTAAGCCCCTGGGCCCTAGAGCCTGCACTCCACAACAAGAGAAGCCGCCACAATGAGCAGCCCGTGCGCCGCAACTAGAGAGTAGCCCCTCACTCTCTGCAACTAGAGAAAAGACCCGGCACAGCCAAAATAAATAAATAAATAAATTTATTAAAAAGAAAACAAGTGTCACTCATTGCTGATTTGTGCACTGATTCTCTGACACATGGAAGGAGAGACTGATTCACTGTATGTGTGGGGTATCTGCCATTTCAGGGCACTAGGGAAAGGGAAAGGACAGTTATTCTCCGGGGGATGCAATATACTCAGGGAGATGAGGCAGTTTCAAGGTAATAGAAGCAGACCCCACCGAATTCCTTGGAACCGTGGCTCGATTTCTCACCTGTAGTACCAAACACCGAGTTTAATCTATTGTAAGGCACCCACTCCTCACCCTGCCCGTCTCCTAACTTCAACCTAACACCCCTGAAATTTCTATCTGTCTTACCTTTGATAACATCTTAGATTTGCCAAAGTCTGGATGTTTGACTCATTGGACTAATTAACATTTATAAGGCACTTCGTACAACTTGCCCTGTCACCCCACATTTAGTTACTAGTTGTGACCCCGTGTTGATAAAGGCAGCCTGCCTGGTATTTCACAGTCATGGAGAAGGGATGGGAACCATCATTTACTGAGAACTGAGTGCGTATGAGGCCCTGCACTTGCTGGCTCACACCCTAGGACTTTCATACACTGTGTCAGGCAGCTTCTGTCATCCCCGATCCACAGATGAAGCTTCCTGTGCTGTGCTTAGTTGCTCCGTCATGTTCGACTCTTCCCAACGCTATGGACGGTAGCTCACCAGGTTCCTCTCTGTCCACGGGGGTTCTTTAGGCAAGAAAACTGGAGTAGGCTGCCATGCCCTCCTCCAGGGGTTCCTCCCAACCCAGGGATCAAACCCAGGAATTTCCATCAACTACCTTTCATAGACAAGGAAGTTGAAGCTAAGAAAGTAGAAGAGATTGGATTATTGCTCAGCAGTTCTTCACTCCCCTTCTCCTTGAGGTAGAGTCATTTTTCCTGACCCACTGACTTTGGCCTTGGCCACACGACTGACTTTGGCCAAGGGACTGTGGGAAGAAGAGATGGTATGCCTCTGAAGAGGAGGCCTCGGGAGACAGTGCATGCCACTGCCCTACATCTTGCGTGTTTGTGAGCTGTCACAACAAAACATATCCCATTTAGACTCTGATCGCAAAAAGAATATGGAGACTCATGGGATGCATGAGCCCAGCTCATAGTCTGGAGCCAAATTCAAGGGATCCACAGCCTGAAACGGAACGACCTAGTTGAGTCCAGCCAACTACAGTCAACCTACAGACCAACGAGAATAAACGTTTGTGTAGGCATCCATTGGATCATAGAAAAAGCAAGAGAGTTCCAGAAAAACATCTACTTCTGCTTTATTGACTACACCAAAGCCTTTGACTGTGTCGATCACAACAAAATGGAAAATTCTTAAAAGGATGAGAATACCAGCCCACCTTACCTGCCTCCTGAAAAACTTGTATGCAGGTCAAGAAGCAACAGTTAGAACTGGACATGGAACAATGAGCTGGTTCCAAATTGGGAAAGAAGGCTGTATATTGTCACCCTGCTTATTTAACTTATATGCAGAGTATATCATGCAAAATACCAGGCTGGATGAAGCACAGGTGGAATCAAGATTTCCAGGAGAAATAACAATAACCTCATGCATACAGATAACACCACTCTTGTGGCAGAAAGTGAAGAGGAACTAAAGAGCCTCTTGATGAAAGTGAAAGAGGAGACAGAAAAGCTGGCTTAAAGCTCAGCATTCAAAAAACCAAGATCATGGCATCTGGTCCCATCACTTCATGGCAAATAGATGGAGAAACAATGGAAACAGTGACATACTTTCTTTTCTTGGGTTCCAAAATCACTGCAGATGGTGACTGCAGCCATGAAATTAAAAGACACTTGCTTCTTGGAAGAAAAGCTATGACAAACCTAGATAGCACATTAAAAAGCAGAGACATTACTTTGCCGAGAAAGATCCATCTAGTCAAAGCTATAGTTTTTCCAGTAGTCATGTATGGATGTGAGAGTTGGACTATAAAGAAAGCTGAACGCCAAAGAATTGATACTTCTGAACTGTGGTGTTGAAGAAGACTCTTGAGAGTCCCTTGGACTGCAAGGAGATCAGACCAGTCAATCCTAAAGGAAATCAGTCCTGAATATTCATTGTAATGACTGATGCTGAAGCTGAAGCTCCAATACAATGGCCACCTGATGTGAAGAACTGACTCACTGGAAAAGACACTGATGCTGGGAAAGATTGAAGTCAGCAGTAGAAGGGGACGACAGAGGATGAGATGGTTGGATGGCATCACTGACTCGATGGACATGAGTTTGAGTAAGCTCCAGGAGTTGGTGATGGACAGGAAGGCCTGGCGTGCTGCAGTCCTTTGGGTCACAAAGAGTTGCATACAACTGAGCTACTGAACTGAGGAAGTTTCTGAGAGTTTTAGGATGTTTGTTAAACAGCATCATTATGGCAAAAGCTGACTACTACATAAGCATTCAGTGATTTCATTAAGGTCATGCAGCTAATGAATGGAAGAGTCAGGACTTAGTGTTTTGGTCTTTTTATACCGTGATGCTGGGAAAGATTGAAGGTGGGAGGAGAAGGGGATGACAGAGGAGGAGATGGTTGGATGGCATCACCAACTCGATGGACATGAGTTTGAGCAAGCTCTGGGAGTTGGTGATGGACAAGGAAGCCTGGCATGCTGCAGTCCATGGGGTCACAAAGAGTCAGACATGACTGAGCAACTGAACTGAGCTGAACTGATACTCTCAGTCCACTGCTTATCTGGAGGCTTCTGGTACAAAAAGCCAGTAAAGAGAACAGAACCAGGGTTGAGGGTTCTGTGTAGGCATTACAGACTTTCTCTAGCTTGTCTTCTTTATCTGTAAGAATAGTAAACCCAGTGTATGCTGACACACCTGTGCTGTTCTTGGAATTTCATCACCATATATCTCAAGTTCGGAAATGGAAAGAAAACTGTGTATTTGCAATCTGTCCTTTGTAGGAGCTTTAAGGAACCTTGGAAAGGCAGCTAGATAGAAGTTTTCCCTCTTACTGGGGGCTGTTTGATGGGTAAGCCAACTTTCTGCTAAAAGAATCTCTTTCTTAGGGACTTAATGTCTTCTAGGTATATCTATGGATATGAATTTTCCTTTGAGTTTTGCTTTGGCTGCATCCTGTAAGTCTGAGTGTTCAACACGCTCACTGTATTTAATGTTCAAATAGTATGAAACATCGAAGAAGGATGTAATCTCCTTTCAAATTCCCTGTTTATCTCAAGAGTTAACTTGGGAAAAAAGTATTCAAATTTCCACCAAGTTTGATTGAAAGAACCCCCTATAGCTATGAATTTAATTTTATTTCACTGTGTGGAGAATGTGTTTGACTTTGGAATTTGTTGAAATGATCTTTGTGCCCGCCTACCATGATTATTATTTAAATGTTCTGTGGGATTATCATTTTCAAGAATGAAAAACTTTGATAGCTCCAAACACCTGTGAATACTTGTATTCCAGGTAAAAGTCATCAAACACCTCGCCCTACCCCCACCCCTTGGTATCATATACAAATGACTGAAATTAGGGTACATTTGTTTTAAGAGAGAACTCTGCAAGGTCCAGCCCACCCTGGTGTCTGTCCTGTTGGTGACTTGGTTCTATCTCTTCCTCCGAAGGGATGGATGAGCTTTGTTGGTTGGCTCCTGCAGTGTTTGTTATAACAAATATGAATGAATCCTGCAAACAGGGGGTCCAAGTGGAAGAAGCAATTAATGAATATTTGACTCCTGCTGGGGCTGTGTGGGAGTGGGTAGAAGAGGCTGATTTGGTTTTCAATTTTATTCACTTTTCTGTTTTCCCTTCCGCTAATTACTGTACTAGGCTCTTCTCTTTGTTGATAAAATTTGCATTTTAAAAAACGACCTGGGAGGTATTGAATAACTACTCGGTCACAATTAATTTTTCACAAATAAAATAAGGCTTTCAGTTCTTGCACAGATTCGGGGCCACTTTCTGGGCTATGGCGGAGGTCAGGACCATTGCTGTGGTCGAATGTGTGGAAGGCCAGTCACCAGCACCTACCTGCAGGGTTCTTCCCCTTTGCTAAACATTCCTGTCCACCACCTCTCTGTCTCTTAGCTAGGCTATGGGAGTGGGGCATGTACTGGCTCATTTTCCAGATAAGGAAACTGAGACTCGAGCAGGTTAAGTCAGTGGTTCTCAAACCTGGCTGTGCCTCAGGATCACATGAGGGCTTGTTAAATATGCAGAAATGTATGGAGGGAGAGTAAGATCATACAGGCTCTCTGGAGTGGTGAGTCTGATGACCCCAGACTTCCCTCTGGCCTCCGCTGCCAGCCAGCACTTCCTGCAGCCCAGGGGCAGCTGGGGATTTTTGGGTGGGTGTGGGGGATGTCAGAGGTGAGAGAGGCAGGAAAAGGTAAGAGCCCATCAAGGAGGCCGCCACCTTGTACGCCTTGTATGCCATGCTGGGACTGGGCCCAAATTCCTGCCTTCATCCCTGCTCACCTCAAGATGTTCTGGGACCCAGCTAGACCTCATCCAGCCACTCTCCCTCCCCTGATCCCCAGCCTGTGCTAGACCTCATCCAGCCACTCTCCCTCCCCTGATCCCCAGCCTGTGCTAGACCTCATCCAGCCACTCTCCCTCCCCTGATCCCCAGCCTGTGCTAGACCTCATCCAGCCACTCTCCCTCCCCTGATCCCCAGCCTGTGCTAGACCTCATCCAGCCACTCTCCCTCCCCTGATCCCCAGCCTGTGCTAGACCTCATCCAGCCACTCTCCCTCCCCTGATCCCCAGCCTGTGCTAGACCTCATCCAGCCACTCTCCCTCCCCTGATCCCCAGCCTGTGCTAGACCTCATCCAGCCACTCTCCCTCCCCTGATCCCCAGCCTGTGCTAGACCTCATCCAGCCACTCTCCCTCCCCTGATCCCCAGCCTGTGCTAAGTCCCGAGGAAGACTTGTCTGATGGGGGAGACAGTCATGAGCGGGCTGCCTCCACTGTTCGCCTCCCCAGCTCTCAGAGAGCACGGTGGAACAAGTGTCCTGCCCTCCCGTGGCTCTTCAGGCCGGGCCTACAATCCCGTCCCTGTTCCCACCCCTTTAAAATGTCCCCTTTTAATGCCACTTCCTCCAGGAAGCCTTTCTTGATGTCCCCATCAGAATCATTCCTTTTTGTTTGTTCTGTGGCTCTGAGCATCCCTGCTGAGCAAGCCCATTCTGTGGGCTGGGTTCATACTGATGTCGTCTCTCCTTCTATGCTTCTCTCACCCTCAATGTCCAGCTCCTCCTGGAAGGAGGCAACTACTTTGGAGGCAGAAAGACCTGGGGTTGGGTCCTGGGAACTTTCTACTGAATTTTCCCCTGGGACCTTGGGGAAACTGATGTCACCTCTTGTAGGTTCTGGCTGTCTGTCCCCATCACTGGGGATCACAGTTGTGTCTGGTCTCATCCCTTTGGCTCACAAGTCCTTGCTTGCCAAATGCTCACCTTGTAAAGTAGGCCCAACTTTTAAACTCATGAGCCTCAGTTTCCTCATTTGTTAAGTTGGGGTAGTAAGAGCACCCAGTTAGTTGGGTGGGGTGAAGATCCAGGGAGATGACACACAGCCGGTGGTGTCTGGCACAGGGGGCAAGCTCTTTCAAGGCCAGCACTTCCCAGATAACAGCCAAACCCAGCAGTTTCTTCCTTCATTGTCCCTACTGTGGAATTCGGCTTGATGGTGATAGGAGCACCCTTCCACCCTCACCAGAAAGAAAAGAAAGAAGAACCATAGTGGCCACTGCCTGTGAATCTAGTTGCTCCCCTGGCAAACCCATCAAAGGCTCATATGAATTTTTCAGATAGGAAAACAGGCTCAGAGAAGGGAAAAAACTTGCTCTAGGCCACACAGCATGGCCCGAGGAAGACTGGCTGGGAATGCAGGTCTCCTAACTGACAGGACTGTCTGCTGTGCTTCCCTGTGGGCTGAGTTTGCAGTTCAGGTCCTGCAGTCTCAGGGCTGGTCTGCCCCCACCCATTCATCCATTCTGTTGTTCACTCATGTATATTAAGCAGCCGCTCTGTGTTGCCCCTTCTACTGGGCATTGTGAGGGTCTCTGAGGTGGCCTGGTGATGAGGCAAGAGTTACAGTTAGCTGCAAGTTATAGAAACCCAACCAAGACAGCTTACATATAGAACCCAGACAGTCCTAGGAGAGGTGGTCATAGCTGGGCAACCTCAAGATGTTCTGACTTCCTGCTCCACTATCCCTAGGATGTGCCGTTTATCCTTTTGGCACAAAATGGCTGCTTTAACTCCAGGTATCATGACAGCATTCCAGGCAGGAAAATTAGGGTGAAGATTGGGGAAAAGTGAAGGGAAAAGGACAAAAGTCCTCTGTCAAAAGAATTCCTCTTTTTTATCAGAAAAACAACTGATTTCCTGGGTGTTCCCAGCAGGAGACTCCTAATTCCATTTCATAGACCAGAATTGGGTCAACCAGCCCAGCTAGCTGCAGTGGGGTCTTGGAGGTGAATATTTCACATAAGCATACTTGCTCACTTAAAACCAAGGTTCTGCTAGGAGGGGAGATGGGGGTGAAATGGACACCCAGTTGGTCAGCAGTGTTCTTACCCGCCCAACAGATTCTCTGTCCTCAAAGAGCCCAGGTTTGGGGGAGCCACATACATTTGGAGCTTTTCAATGCAGGAGGAAGTAGCAAGCAGCTGGTGTGTGCACAGTAGAGACCCTTAGCTCTCTCTTACTATCCTTGAAAGTAGGATCCTCTGCCCAATGCGGTGCCTGGCACACAGTAGGGGCTCAGTCAATAGTTGTTGGGAAAAAGGGGAGGGCGTTCTAGAAAGCGGTATGGCCAGGCTTTTACCCTGAGCCAGTCTAGCTTCTGCAGCGGTTTAGGTGGTGTTCTCTGGGCTCTCAGCTGGGCCTTCACTACATGCCTCCTCTGTGGATGAGGTGTGCAGGCGATGCAGGCAGGGGTCGCTGAGGCCACCCCCCCCTCCCCGGGAGAGAGAGCCTACTTCTGCGATGGGCTTCAGTGATGCTCAGGGCTGAGGTCCCTCCACAGAGACCTGTGCCCTACCTCTGCCACGCCCTGCAACCAGGGAGGGAGGGAGCTGCCCCTTCGCTGAGAACAGTGCGGACCCCCAAGTGCCAGGTGCTTCCCACTCGTCTTCCACCGAGGGCTCCGGACCACCCCTGAGAGAGGTGGTGCCAGCCTGGACCTGCCCTGCAGAGGGGAAAACAGACTCTCAGCCCCTTGCCTGTGGCCCCCACACTTGTGGGTGCCAATTTGGGATCGAACCCGGGTCACCCAGTCCCAAAGCAGCCGCCCTCTGCACCAATGACTGATGCCACCTCTTTGAGATTCGGGGGTGGCGGTCCTCCACTCACCGTGGATGGGTTGCGTGTGGCTGGGGGGGGTGCTGGGGAGCTCCCCAGTGGTGCGGAGGCAGATGTGGATCAGGAAGAGGTGCCAGGGTGCCAGGGGCGATGCTCCAGCAGCTCCTCTCGTGTGGGGGTCCTGGGCCCTGGGCAGGGGACCAAAGCTGGGTGGCACCACCCGAGCCTGGCACCCCTCGGCTCTCTTGATGCTACACCAGGCCCAGCGCTTGGCTGTGCTCACCAGAGGCAGTGTTTCTCTCCTCCGTCTTCCTTTTTTCTGAGACATAGTGCTCTTGGCTGTGGCGCAGCACTCGCTCCATGGGAAAAACTTGTTTTTGTCGGTAAACTCCAGCACTATGACTCAGAAGACACCCAGGGAGCGCCCTCCTGGTGTCAAGGGGCCGCTGGGCTAATGAGCTAATGCTTATAAAGCGCTCAGAAGACGAAAAATTCCACGCGAGGGCTGAGGGCTTGTGCTGCTCTGTGGGGGAAAGGTTGAGAAGGATGTGGTGAAGGGAAGGGGCACACTCTTGGCAGAGCAGTAGCCTGCAGCCCCTGGGGTTGCGCAGGCAGCCTGGTTTTGCTCGTGTTGCTGGTGCTGGCGCCTGTCTGGGCAGAAGCCCCGGCTGCCCCTTTGTTCAGAGCAGGGCAGATCTGAACCGGCTGCACGGCTTTGATTTCGTTTTTCCTGTAGCAGGTGGGGCGGGGGAGATGGTACTTGAGTGGTCCCTGCCCTCGAGACTGAGATCTTCCAGGCTGGGGCTGTGATCAAGTCATTGAAACAGCCCCTTCCCCAGGGCTTGGCACACAGTCAGCAAGTAGCTCCTGTCATTCATTCATTCAACAAACACTTCTGGGACTTCCCTGGTGGTCCAGTGGTGAAGAATCCGCCTGCAAATGCAGGGGGCGTGGGTTTGATCCCGGATCCCGGACGAGTGCACACGCCGTGGAGCAACGAAGCCCGTGAGCCACAACTACTGAAGCCCGCGGACCCTGGAGCCTGCGATCTGTAACAAGAGAAGCCACTGCAGTGAGAAGCCCGTGCATTGCCATTTAGAGAGGAGCCCCTGCTCACAACTAGAGAAAGACTGTGCGCAGCAACGAAGACCCATTACAGCCAAAATTAAATAAATAAAATTTAAAAACAAAGGCAAAAACAACCCCAAACACTTCTACCTGTGCCAGGCACTGGCCATGGAATGAGGAACAAAGAAGACAGTCCTCTTAGCGTTTACGTCCTGGAGGGGGAGATGACATCTAACAGATGAGGACATCGGCTGCCCTGTGATCATGACTGTGAAAGGGCAGAGGAGGAGAGACACGCAGAGGCCTGAGTGTGGGAACCAGACCTGGCCCAGCTCTAGTACAGGAGCACCAAGAAGGCTCTCCTAGGAGGCGTGGCTCGAAGAAAGAGTGGGCATTTCCAGTTCCCAAGCAAAGAGGCAGAGAGCACGTCAGGCAGGGCAGCAGCATTAATTAACATGTTAATTAATTAATCCAACAAACCCTTAGTGAGTGCCTACTATGTGCTTTGCACTGGGGATACAGGTGAGTAATTCAGGCATAAATGCTGACAACCTCCCTCCCACAAAGCTCACGTTCTGTATAATAAGCCAATGAAGCAATAAATTTAGAGAGAAACTATCAGCTAGCAGTAAGGAATGGTGATGAAATTAAACAAGGTCATAATGGTAGAGGGGAGGCTCTAGGGAGACTCCCCCAGATGGTGTAGTGACCAGGGAGGGCCTTTTGGAGGAGGTTACATTTCAGCTGAGGCCTGGATGATGGAAGGAGCCAGCCAAGAGTGCATACGGGCAGTGCAAAGGCCCTGAGGTGGAAATGAACTCAGTGTAGTCAAAGCACAAAAAGAGGCCAGGACAGAGGCTGCAGCACAGTGAACCCCAAGGAGGGCAACAAGGGGACATTCAGGCAGGGCTATGTATCATCAGCATTGTGTTCACATCAAATAAGTAAACTACACTATAGCAGCTTAAACATACGGGGATTCTGACTTGGACAACAACAGACTGGGGGGTGGGGGTGGGGGTGGTGAGAAATCAGGGTTGGTATAGAGATTTATAGATGTCACCAGGTACCCTGGCTCTTTTTATCTTCCTTCTCACTATCCTCAGCAGGGAGGCCTTGAAAATGCACAAGGCCTTTATTTTTTTTTTGCTGCCGCATGGACACAATATGGCTGCCGAACCTCTGGGCCTCATGTCTGTGTTCCAGGCAGGAAGAAGAAGAAAGAGCTAAAAGCCAAAGAGCAAAGGGTGAGAAGGCTTTTTCCTTGCCAGACTCCATCTCCTTATTCAGAAAGGAATTGCTCCCCAGGGACTTCTGTTCCCTCTCATTAGCTAGAACTGGGTTACCTGGCCGCCTCATATTGCAAGAGAGGCTGGGAAAAATGGAGTTTTACAATTTTGCTCATCTCTACAGTAGGAAAAGAGAGAGGGACTGGAATACCCTCTGGGTTGCCAACCCATAGCTTTGGCCAAAGGCCCTCCCTCCCTAGAAGAGAAGGGTTTGGTGAATTCTGGGGCAAGGAGTGGGCAGGGGTCAGACAATGGACTGTGGACTTCACCTGAGGGCCACAGGGAGCCACAGATGACTTTTCAGGAGGGGCGACATGGCCATACTTGCCCTGAAGCTTTGCTATGTAAGCTGAGTGCCTGCAGTGTGTTGCTGATGGAGACACATGCCACCGTCACTTTGGGGACTTGAAGTGGGGGAGTCCTCGGGGCTCAGATTAAAGTTGAATTCCTCAGAGAGGGGCCTCCAAATCCCAGCTCTCTCCTTTGCTCACCTCCCGCACTGGCAGCTGTCCCCTGTTTGGCACCCAATGGCTGTCCACAGATGGCTCCTGGTCGTCCCACAGTATTGCACTGGGACACAGAACAGAAAGTGACTCACACTGACGCCTCTCCTGCTTGTAAAACACTGGCTTCAGGTCCATCATCTTTGGTTTTTCTGCTAGAACTACCCCACGAGGGGCGTGTTTTGTGCCCCGTTTACAGTGATGGGGAGACAGCTCAGGGAGAAGACTTTTGCAAGGAGGAGAAGGGCTGGGCTCTGCCACACTGAGGGAGACACTGGGCATGAGACGTCTTTGCCCCTGGAACTCTTCCTCACACCACTGTGTGCAGGGCGGGATGAGACAGGTGTGTGTGTGTGTGCTCATGTGTGTGTGTGAGAGAGAGAGAGAGAGAGAGAGAAAATGGTGGCGCATCTAGAAGACAGAATACTCAGGCCCAGTCCCTGGGGAGTTTAACCTCCGGGGCTGCCTCCTTGTACCAGCTTCCTCTGACTTGCTGTGTGACTTCAGGTAAGTCCCTGAACCTCTCTGGACAAATTTCTTTTGGGGGAGAATGAAGAGATTTGCACAGGAAGGGCTCTGGATTTTCCCACCGCACCCCTCAAAGTCACCCTGAATTTCAGAGATTCCAGTCCATTTGTCCACACTCTATGTCTGTCCTTAGCTCAGAAATAACCAGTCTCCTTCCCTGTCTTAGAGCCTCATGCTTTACTCCTGCAGACCCAGCACAAGTAATTAAGTATTTGTGCGGTTAAATCTCCCAAGTCTGTCTCCCTGCCTGGACTGTGTGCCAGCAACGGCGGGGGACCATGTCTGTCTTCATCCCTGTCTTCCAAGAGATTAGCCCAGGGCCTGGCACAAAGTAGCTGCTCACGAAACAGAGAGGTTTGTGAGGCTGCTGCAGCTGATGGTGGTGACGACGATGACGAAAAAGAAGAAGAAATGATGCTGGGAGACACAGCTACTGGAGTGGGGGGAGCCCCAGCCGGGCCGGCAGCGGCCCCAGCCCCTCCCTACCAGCGGGCAGCTGAGGCTCCGGACTTCCCTTAAGAGACCGCCCGGACGCCTCAGAGCCCCGGCCGCGCCCCTCTGGGGAGAACTACAGTCCCCAGAAGGCCGTGAGGGGCGGTGCTGCCGGCGCTCGCTCCGCCCGGGCACAGCACGGAGTGCGGCATCATGGGAGTTGTAGTCCAGCCCCATAGCCCTGGGCACGCCGCCGCCGGCGCAGACGTGCGCCGAGACGCTGGGCACCCGGGGACCTGCGGAGTTCGTTGTAGGTGCGGAAGCGCAGGCTCCTCTCCTGGGTGGAGGTCGCACTCGTGGAAGACCCTTTGAGTTAACCCTCAGGACGCTGAAGACCTCTGGATAACTCGCTCGCATTCCCCCAGGAGCCCTTTAAGGGGCGGAGCCGAGCGCCTGCCCCCAACCCTGAGCACCCACCTTCCTCTCACTGACATCAGCCCCCAGCGGCGTCCGAGCCCGCGCTTTAAAACCCGTGATCTCACAGAAACCTTTCCAGTCTCCGTTGGCCAAACGTTGACAACTGTGTGTCTGGTGCTTTGGGGTTAGAGTGTGCATGAGAGGGGGGATCACATAATGATGACCCCACCTGAATCGCATCAATAACACGTAATGATGACCCCACCTGAATCGTAGGGAGGGTGGCCCAGGGGCCTGAAAAAGGCCCAAGATACTGGACAGTGTTATTAAGACCGGGCCATGGCTGGCCAGATCAGGTGAAGGTGTTCCAGTCGGAGGGAACAGCGTGAGGGAGGGCTCTCGGGCTTATTAGAAGGGTTTCGGGGCTGAGGCCAGTGTGAGAGGTGGTGAGTCGAGTGGGGGCCTCTGAAGGACCTGGAATCACGGGGAGGAGTATTCCTTTGATCTCAAATGGATGAGTGACCGTTTCTCAGGCAGGATGTCCGGCCTAAGGGGTCAGTGGCAGAGCCTGGACCCAGCCCAGGGGCCCCTGTCTCCTGGTCCTGGCTTGTTCCAGGGCAGGGTTGCAGCAGGAGCCGGTCTGCCGCCGTCCTGGAGCTGTTCCAGGAGTCAGGCAGGGAGAGGGCAGAATTGCGGGCTGGGGGCGGAGGAGGCTCAGCATCCCTGTTACTGGGAGGGGAAACTGAGACTTTTAAATGTCTGCTGAATGAACTTCTGTGTGAGATCCAAGGGGAGCCTTCTCCTCCGACTCTCCCAACTGTCAGGGTCCAGCCCTGGGAAATAGGGCAGGTCATTTTCACACCCTCCCTTCCATCCCAGATGTGGCAGAAGCAGGAGGGATTCAGGCCAGATGTTGGGGGTCTGCAGGCCCAGCTAGTTGCATGGGGGTGGGGTGGGGTGTGTGTGTGTGTTTGGAGCTCTGGTGTTGAAAATGAGCTCTGACTGGGTCGCTGCTCTGGTTTGCTCTGCTCTGGCCCTGTGGCCAAGAGACCCTGGGGACGTGCTCCCGGGCTCTGGTCATGTCTACAGCCGTGCCTTACTGCTCACAGCACCTGGTGTTTTGCTTCCAAGGAAGTCTTGGCAGATTGTTCTCAGTCTACTGTCTGTCCCCTCTGCCTGGAACCCAGGCCCCCTAACTGGCACCTCAGGCTCCCGGATATCTGAGGAGTGTTCTGGATTCTCGAGAAAGTCCAGTAGGAACGAAGCTCCTGGGATCCCCTCAGAAACGTTGGATATCTGTGGTCCAGGTGAGGATGGGGTCATCTCAGAGTGGCCACGTCCCCCAGATCAGAGGCCTGGCTGGCTAAGGTTTGTCTTTGATTAATAAAAAATGGGGAAGCAAATCAATGACCCCTGCACAAATGCAATTCAGACAGTAGGGAAAAAAAATCTATCTTAAGGGTCTAGTGCCTTTTCTTCATGAGAAGAATGGAACACACAGGAAGTGTTGGCCTGAGAACTTCCCCCCATGCCCCTCAAATCCTGGTGGAAACTACACATTTGTGCTTGAACAGGGGTGGGGACTCTGAACAGTTAAGTTAAAAAATTAGAATATGTGGGGCCACGAGGAGGGGGAAGGAAGACCAAGGGGGGTGTTGGTCACTGAGGTCCCTTCCCCAGTGGGGCCCTTGGGGACTGTCTCTACCTGGCTCTTCACCCTTTTGATGGGGATATTCTGGAAACCAAATGGTTTTCCCAGGCTCCTGCTAGTCTGGCTGTATCAGAGTCTACCCGGAGACTGGAAAAATGCAGATTCCTGGGCTCCTGTCCTGAGACCCTGGTGCAGAGGATCCGAAGAAGGGTCCAGGGATGAGGCTTTATATGCAGCTCTCCAGGCAGTGGTGATGGCATCTGACTATGGGGACAGTGGGCTGGAGCGAAAGGCAGCAGCGAAGCGTTGAAAACACAGCTCCGGGGTCACCCAGAGCCAGGCTCCAGTCCCAGCTCGGCGCTTACCGTGCGACACCGGGCAGGGGACGTCCTTCCCTGGGTCCTCGAGTCCTTGGCTGGAAATGGTGATAACGTGGTGTGCAGCTGTTTCCCGGGGCTGCACGGGGTGTGGTGTGCATATTGTTATTATTATTGTCGTGGTTCCTAGGAGGACAGAAGAGGAAGTGACAGCTTTTGAATTGATTGCCATCTAAACGACTCCAGTTCTTCTTGCCTTGAGTGCACACTGCGGGGTGCAGTGCCCTTCTCTCGTGCCTTAGGGGAAACCACCCTCCGGATCAGAGCCAGTGGGAGCTGGAGACCCGTGGGCCTTGTCATACCCAGTCTGGATGTGGCCTGGAGGGGGTGGTGGTGGCAGATGAGCCCGTGGGAGGAGGATCTGGGATGCCTGGCCAAGGTGGGTGTGGTGACCCTTCTCAGCTTCTCCTGGGGACGCCACTCCTGACCACCCAGGAGGCTTCCTCCGTGGTCACCTCCTTCAGGCCATCTGCTTGGCTTCTGTGGCCGGACAGCGAGGCTCCTAGTGATATGTTTACTCATCCGTTTCCTCTCTGGGGCTGAGTTCTCTGAGGAGGGCCCTCTTGTCTACTCCTTTCACTTTGGGCAGAGCCAGACCTGGCCTGCAGATCCATTACTGGGGCTGGGGCTGGGAACATGTGATGTGGCTGTTGTTTTTACCTGCCCAGCACCTCAGCCTCACCCTCAGTTTCCTGGTTCAAGTGGTGCCCTCATCCTCTGTTGGGGATGAGCCTGTGATCCTGGCTTGGCCATCCCCCTGGCCAGAGTGCTTGGTGGGTGTCATCCTGTGACCCAGGGCAGGCCAACGAGACATAATCCTGAGACGTGGGCTCAGATAAAGGAGAATGTGCAACTCTTTTCTGCTGGTGGTCAAGGTTGGTAGGGTATAAGATATATGGTCAACCATCAGTGGACAGCCTGGGGAAAGATGAAGCCAACATAACAGAGAATAGTGCGGAGAGATGAAGAGAGACAGAGAAAAAGAGAGAGAGACCATTGTTTGAACACCCGGATCCAGCTTTGCCTGAAGCAGTCACTGCCTTCTGGTTTACAGTAGTTTGAGTTGGGTTTCTGTACTTGCAACTAGTTCTGACTGATGCAGAGAGCTCATTCCACCCATTCTTCTGTCCATCTGTCCACACAGCCATCGCACACTTACTGAACTTCTGCTCCATGCCAGCCCCTATGCTGGAATCTCAGCCCTCAGAGACCAAAGGGGGAGGTGACAAGGTGGCACAAGCTTCTTACCTCATGGGAAACTGGGAACTGGTGAGCCCTGAAGGCTGTGGGTGAGAGAGTCTCTGTGTTGAGGGAAGGGGGAATCCGGGCAGGCTTTGCAGAGGAGGTGACCTTTGAGCTGGGCTTTGAAGCACAGGCAGGATTTCACTGGCTTGAGAATCAGGGAGGGGACTGTTCAGAGCAGAAAGAGCCACAGAAAAGCAGACAGCAAAGACCAGAAACACTTGAACCAAGCTGCTTGCGGTGGAGGGGTCGAGAGGACATGGGTCGTAGGAATCCTGCTACTGATGATCAGTAACTACCCTTTGTTGAGCGAGCACCGTGGTAGCACTGGATTTTATTTTCTCACGATTGTCTCCGCCTCCCGGAAGGGGAAGCAAATGCATTCTCTCCACTTTATAGGCAAGGAAACCGAAGCCCAGAGAAGCGATGACCTCAAGGCTTTGCAAATGCCAGGTGTGCCAGCGAGCCTCTCTGACCTCATCCCAAGTTCCTACCCATTCAGGCCCATGTGGACTCTTTGCAGCTCTGCGTTTTTAGCCATGTCTTCCTGAATGCCTTGGCAGGGGACTGGGGTGGAGGCCAAAGAAGTGGCCCTAGTCATTTCTGGAGTTTTCCAGTGCTGAGGGTGGCGAGGAGGGGGTTTACCCTGTAGGCAGGTTCCCAAGAAGGCACTGGAGGCCCTCTGTGATGCTAGGGAACTCTCCATCCCATCTGCCGTCTTCCACCCTGCCCTGCTCCTACTTCCTGTCTTGACCACAGCGCCGGAGTGATGGAACTTTCGAGGGCATACGTGCTCAGCTCTCTCTCTCTTACTGAACAGTCTTCGATGGCTCCCTAATGCCTTGGGGTAAAATCCAGACCTTTTGCCTGCAGGCCCTTCATTCCCTGGCCCTGTGCACTGCTCAGCCTCTTTTCTGGAGCCCCACTTCACCCTGAGCCACGGTCACCCTCCCCTCTGAGCCCCAAGAGGCACACTGCCTCCCTGCGCTCCAGAGTCAGCCCCGGCATGCCTTCCGGCCCGAGTGTCCCCTTGCAGTGGGCTTGGGGCCCTCTTTGTGTCTGTACTTCCATCATCACAGCCCTTTCCGGGATGCATTGCCATTGGGTGTGTGTCTGGCTCTCCAATTAGACTGGGAACCCCTTAAGAACAGAAATCAGGGTGTACCCGCCTCTGTCTCCCTGATGGTTCCTCAAGCCTTGGCACATGCGGGCTCGCAGTGAGCAGAGAGAATGCATGGGCCCAGCTTTCTTAGGTTCTGAAAAGAAGCCATCATCACTTCAAGAACCACCCTCCTTTCCTGGACACCAGTTAGGAAAGAGAGAAGAAAGGAATTCCACTTCTCTCCAAAAGCTTGTCTGTAGGGCAGGCCCTCTCCTGTAAGGGCTTCCCTGGTGGCTCAAAGAAGCCACCTGTAATGTGGGTGACCCGAATTCCATCCCTGGGTTTAGAAGGTCCCTGGAGGAGGGAACGGCTACCCACTCCAGTATTCTTGGCTGGAGAATCCCAGGGACAGAGGAGCCTGGCGGGCTACAGTCCGTGGGGCTGCAGAGTTGGGCACAATTGAGTGACTAACCCTTTCACATTAAAAGCAGAGGTGACCCCTTGAGTCTTGCTGGGCTGGCCGGCCTGACAGGCAGGGCTGCCTGAGTCTGGTGTTAGCAGGGAGGGACAGAGGGAAGGGATGAGGGGCCACATCCCGGATGGGGCAGGACAGTGACATTGATGGGGGTGTGTGGAATGGCTCTGCTGTTGCCCTTTGCTCAGCTGGTAAACTTGTTCCCTTTGAGCCTGACACTCTGCCAGAGCTCCCTAAAGCACAGGCCTGACCTGCAATGCCCTGTCCCCATGCCCTTGAGGCCCCTTGCCCTGGCAGGCCCCATGGGACAGGCAGCTCCACTCAGCCAAAGGCGTATCTGTCTTGCTCACTGGGGGATCCGTAGACTCTAACATGGCACCTGGCATTTAGCAGGTGCCCAGCAATTCTCACTTATTTATTTAAAAACTTTTGATCATGCCACATGGCAGACGGATCCTCAGTTCCCTGATTAGGGACTGAACTGGTGTCCCTTGCACTGGAATCATGGAGTTTTAACCACTGGACCTCCACGGAAATCCCCTAATGTGTCTTATTTTGAATGTTGCAGGAATGTCAGGCCATGAGTTCCCACTTCTGATGTGGAAAGAATGGCTGCCTTAACTATCTTCTTAGAGAAACTTAAAAGGATATTTATACAGCCATGTTCATCACAGCATTATTCACAATAGTCGAATTGTGGAAGGCTCCCAGGTGACCACTGATGGATGAAGGGATAAATACAATGTGGTCTATACGTGCAATGGAATATTAGCTTAAAGAGGAAGGAAATCCTGACTCATGCTGCAACGTGAATGAAGCTACAGGACATTGTTGTTGACTCACTAAGTTGTGTCTGACTCTTGTGATCCCATGGATGGCCCGCTAGGCTCCTCTGCTATGTGAAATAAGTCAGTTACAAATGGACAAATGCTGTATGATTCCACTCCTATGAGATACCAAAGGTGTCAAATTCATAGAGACAGAAAATAGAATGGTGGTGTCCAGGGGCTGTGTGGTGTCCAGGGCTTTCTAGAACTAACAGCAAAAACAAAAGGTGCCCTTTTCATCATAGGGGACTGGAATGCAAAAGTAGGAAGTCAAGAGATACTAGGAGTAACAGGCAAGTTTGGCCTTGGAGTACAAAATGAAGCAGGGCAAAGGCTAACAGTTTTGCCAAGANAGAACTAACAGCAAAAACAAAAGGTGCCCTTTTCATCATAGGGGACTGGAATGCAAAAGTAGGAAGTCAAGAGATACTAGGAGTAACAGGCAAGTTTGGCCTTGGAGTACAAAATGAAGCAGGGCAAAGGCTAACAGTTTTGCCAAGAGAACACACTGGTCATAGCAAACACCCTCTTTCAATAACACAAGAGACAACTCTACACATGGACCTCACCAGATGGTCAATACTGAAACCAGATTGGTTATATTCTTAGCAGCTGAAGATCGAGAAGCTCTATACAGTCAGCTAAACAAGACTGGGAACTGACTATGGTTCAAATCATGATCTCCTTATTGACAAATTCAGACTTAAATTGAAGAAAGTAGGGAAAACCACTAGACCATTCAGTTCAGTTCAGCTCAGTCGCTCAGTCGTGTCCGACTCTCTGCGACCCCATGAATTGCAGCACGCCAGGCCTCCCTGTCCATCGCCAACTCTTGGAGTTCACTCAGACTCATGTCCATCGAGTCGGTGACACCATCCAGCCATCTCATCCTCTGTCATCCCCTTCTCCTCCTGCCCCAAATCCCTCCCAGCATCAGGGACTTTTCCAATGAGTCAACTCTTTGCATGAGGTGGCCAAAGTACTGGAGCTTCAGCTTCAAAGTGGCCAAAGTACTGGAGTTTCAGCTTCAACATCAGTCCTTCCAATGAACAGCCAGGACTGATCTTTAGGATAGACTGGTGGGATCTCCTTGCAGTCCAAGGGAACTCTCAAGAGTCTTCTCCAACACCACAGTTCAAAAGCATCAATTCTTCAGCAGTCAGCTTTCTTCACAGTCCAAGTCTCACATCCATACATGGCTACTGGAAATACCATAGCCTTGACTAGATGGACCTTTGTTGGCAAAGTAATGTCTCTGATTTTTAATATGCTGTCTAGGTTGGTCATAACTTTCCTTCCAAAGAGTAAGCATCTTTTAATTTCATCGCTGCAATCACCACGAGGCCCCCAAAACAGTCTGACACTGTTTCCACTGTTTCCCCATCTATTTCCTATGAAGTGATGGAACCAGATGCCATGATCTTAGACCATTCAGGTATGACCTAAATAAAATCCCTTACGATTATACAGTGGAAGTGGCAAATAGATTCAAGGGATTAGATCTGATAGAGTGTCTGAAGCACTATGGACAGAGATTTGTGACATTGTCCAGGAGGCAGTGATCAAGACAATCCCCCCAAAAAAAGAAATGCAAAAAGGCAAAATGGTTGTCTGAGGAGGCCTTACATATAGCTGAGAAAAGAAGAGAAGATAAAGCAAAGGAGAAAAGGAAAGATAAATCTATCTGAATGCAGAGTTCTAAAGAATAGCAAGGAGAGATGAGCAAGTCTTCCTCAGCAGTCAATGCAAAGAAATAGAGGAAAACTATAGAATGGGACAGACTAGAGATCTCTTCAAGAAAATTAGAGATACCAAGGGAACATCATGCAAAGATGGGCACAATAAAGGACAGAAATGGTCTGGACCTAATAGAAGCAGAAGATATGAAGAAGAGGTAGCGAGAACACACAGAAGAGCTCTTCATGACCCAGATAAAACCACGATGGTGTGATCACTCACCTAGAGCCAGATATCCTGGAATGTGAAGTCAAGTGGTCCTTAGAAAGCATCACTGTGAACAAAGCTAGTGAACAACAGACTGGTTCCAAACAGGAAAAGGAGTACATCAAGGCTGTATTGTCACCCTGCTTATTTAATTTCTATGCAGAGTACATCATGAGAAATGCTGGACTGGAAGAAACACAAGCTGGAATCAAGATTGCTGGGAGAAATATCAATAACCTCAGATATGCAGATGATACCACCCTTATGGCAGAAAGTGAAGAGGAACTAAAGAGCCTCTTGATGAAAGAGGAGAGTGAAAAAGTTGGCTTAAAGCTCAACATTCAGAAAACTAAGATCATGGCATCTGGTTCCATCACTTCATGGCAAATAGACGGGGAAACAGTGGAAACAGTGTCAGACTTTATTTTTCTGGGCTCCAAAATCACTGCAGATGGTGACTGCAGCCATGAAATTAAAAGATGCTTACTTTTTGGAAGGAAAGTTATGACCAACCTAGACAGCATGTTAAAAAGCAGAGACATTACTTTGCCAACAAAGGTCCGTCTAGTCAAGGCTATGGTTTTTCCAGTAGTCATGTTTGAATGTGAGAGTTGGAACTGTGAGAGCTTAAACTCCAATACTTTGGCTACCTGATGTGAAGAACTGACTCATTTAAAAAGACCCTGATGCTGGGAAAGATTGAAGGCAGGAGGAGAAGGGGACGGCAGAGGATGAGATGGTTGGATGGCATCANACATCATGCAAAGATGGGCACAATAAAGGACAGAAATGGTCTGGACCTAATAGAAGCAGAAGATATGAAGAAGAGGTAGCGAGAACACACAGAAGAGCTCTTCATGACCCAGATAAAACCACGATGGTGTGATCACTCACCTAGAGCCAGATATCCTGGAATGTGAAGTCAAGTGGTCCTTAGAAAGCATCACTGTGAACAAAGCTAGTGAACAACAGACTGGTTCCAAACAGGAAAAGGAGTACATCAAGGCTGTATTGTCACCCTGCTTATTTAATTTCTATGCAGAGTACATCATGAGAAATGCTGGACTGGAAGAAACACAAGCTGGAATCAAGATTGCTGGGAGAAATATCAATAACCTCAGATATGCAGATGATACCACCCTTATGGCAGAAAGTGAAGAGGAACTAAAGAGCCTCTTGATGAAAGAGGAGAGTGAAAAAGTTGGCTTAAAGCTCAACATTCAGAAAACTAAGATCATGGCATCTGGTTCCATCACTTCATGGCAAATAGACGGGGAAACAGTGGAAACAGTGTCAGACTTTATTTTTCTGGGCTCCAAAATCACTGCAGATGGTGACTGCAGCCATGAAATTAAAAGATGCTTACTTTTTGGAAGGAAAGTTATGACCAACCTAGACAGCATGTTAAAAAGCAGAGACATTACTTTGCCAACAAAGGTCCGTCTAGTCAAGGCTATGGTTTTTCCAGTAGTCATGTTTGAATGTGAGAGTTGGAACTGTGAGAGCTTAAACTCCAATACTTTGGCTACCTGATGTGAAGAACTGACTCATTTAAAAAGACCCTGATGCTGGGAAAGATTGAAGGCAGGAGGAGAAGGGGACGGCAGAGGATGAGATGGTTGGATGGCATCAGCAACTCAATGGACATGAGTTTGAGCAAGCTCTGGGAGTTGGTGATGGACAGGGAGGCCTGGCATGCTGCAGTCCATGGGGTGGCAAAGAGTTGGACATGACTGCGCATCTGAACTGAACTGAACTGAACTGTCCAGGGGCTGTGGGGAGGGAGAAATGGGGAATTGTTTGATGGGGACAGAGTTCCAGTTTTGCAAGATGAGAAGGATTCTGGTGATGGATGGTAGTGATGGTTGCATAACAGTGTGAATATGCTTAATGTTACAGAATGGCACATTTAAAAATGGCTAAGGCAGTAAATCTTATGTTTCTCTGTGTTTCCAATAAAAAAGGAAAAAAGAACCCTTCTAAATTTTTTTCTTATGGGGTTATTTAGCTTTAATTTCTCAGGACGGAAAATATAAAGCATTTACCAAAAATGGAGAGGATGGGCAGTGAGCTCATGTGTCTATCACCCGGCTCGCGATCAGAGTCATTTCACCTCTTGTCCCCACTTGCTTTTCCTCTCTATTTATCTTGAAGCAAATCCCAAGCATCATATTGTTTCATCTGGACATACTTCAGAATGCAGCTCTGGAAAATAAAGCCCTTTCCAAGTGGATGGACCTAGAGACTGCCATACAGAATGTAGTACGTCAGAAAGAGCAAGATGAGTCTTCTGTATTAAAGCATATATGTAGGATCTGGGGGCTTCCCAGGTGGCTCAGTGGTAAAGAATTTGCTTGCCAATGCAGGAGACTCAGGAGACTTCAGGCTCAAGCCCTGGGTCAGGAAGATCCCCTGGGGTAGGAAATGGTAACCCACTCTAGTATTCTTGCCTGGAGAATCCCATGGATGGAGGAGCCTGGTGGGTTACAGTCCACAGGGTTGCAGAGAATCGGACACAACTGAGCAACTGAGCCCACACACGTAAAATCTAGAAAGATGGCATAGGCAATCCTATTTGCAAAACAGAAACAGAGACAGAGAAAGAAAAAGATAGCGCCAAGTCGAGTCCACCTCCTGTGACCCCATGAACTGTAGCCTGCCAGGCTCCTCTGTCCCTGGGATTCTTTAGGCAAGAGTACTGGAGTGGAAACAGATTACTAACGATACTAATGAGAACCTACTGTGTAGCTCAGGGAACGCTACTCAGTGCTCTGTGGTGACCAATGGGAAGGAAATCCAAAAAAGAGGGGAGACATACGTATATGTATATATATAGAGAGATATGTATAGCTGGTTCGATTTGCTGTACAGTAGAAAATAACACAACATGTAAAGCAACGATACTCCAATAAAAATTAATTTAAAAAGAAAAAATTGTAACCTATCACTCTTAACACCTAAAAACCCCAAATCAAATATAATCACATTTCTAAGTGTAAAGATATTTCATACCTAATTATCCACATAAAACACACGGTGTCATTACATTTCCAATGGCCTCAATTTATATGAAACATATAAACGCTTATCTGTTTAATATAATATTTAGGGTATTCTTAGATATTTAATGTATACTTATATTTATGTATTTAATATGTGAAAATATATACAACATGAACTCATATGTGATTGTTTTCATTTGAATCAGCATCTACATAAGCACCACACACTGAAATTGACAAGTGTTTTTAATCTGTTCTTAAATAGGCTCTCTGAGTCTTGTTTGTTTTCCTTGCAATATATTTGTCATGAAGAGCTCCCCTTGATCTGGATCTTGCCGACTACATCTCTGTGGCAGTTTCTAACCTGTTTCTCTGCTCTCTGTATTTTCTGTAAATTGGTATTTGGGTCTGAGGCTCTTCCAGATTTGAGTTCGCTGTTTTTAGCAAGATGACTTCACAGTGGTGGCGTGTTTCCCTGCCGGGCACGATACCCTCTGGTTTCTGGTTTGGGGAGGTTTGCAGCCGGTTGCCCATCATGGCCCAGACCTGTTATATCATGGGGGGCTGCCCAGTGCAGCTAGCCCAGCACTCTCCTGGCTTTACCAATTAGCTGGGATGGTCCTCCTCTATGTTTGGGCACCAGGTGATACAGTTTGCTAGGACAGGTAGAACAGATGGTCCAACCTTTCCCTTTATTTATCATCTTTTACCACCTCCTCTCCTGCCCTCTTATTTTTAACTAAGGAGGAATCTGGGGCTCAGAGGCAACGTGTGACCCAAATTCTGGGTTGCAAGGCAAAGGGCCCTTTCTGGGCAAGGGCTACATCCTCACTGTGGTCACCCTTCTGCAACCCAGGAGGGGCAAGGGCAGATGGAGTGCTGGATTGACCTTGGGCCACAGCCTTGGCCCCGTCCCCTGCATCTCGCAGACCACCCCAGCCCACTAGCTGAGTGTGGGGCATCACTCTCTGGTTCAGTGCGAGGGATGTTTGGCGGCAGACCCAAGCAAGCAATGCACCACCTCTCTCCTTACCTCCTTGACGTCCAGGCTGACAATAGTCGCTCGCTCTCAACCTTTGGTTCTGAAGAATGAGACCTTCTTTGGCCACTTCTCCAGAGCAGCCTCATCGTGGAGGCCTGACCTCCCCTGTGAGCAGCCCCTTACGGACATCACAGAGGCTTCTTGGTTCTCACTGTGGAAGCTGAGCTCGAATCCTTTGCTGACACGCTTCAGAACCGAGTCTCACACCAGGTACCAGCAGCTAATGAAGGTGTCGACGGATCATTTCTCTTTTGTACTTAAGATTTTCCTTTTAAAGATAGTGTAACAGTTTCACTGACAGGCAATAAACCATCCATTTGAAGCACACACCTTAACAATGAACTGATAACTTATGGAGCACCTAGTATGTATCAGGTACTTGCCCTACAGCCTGTGGGAGCAGAGAGCTTCGATGTCAGACAACCTAGGTCAGAATCTCGGTTGGAATTCCAGTTACCAGCCATGTGACCTTGGGCCACTTGTGTCCTTAGGTGAGGCTGGGCTCTCACCTGTGACACTTCCTGGGGGTAGGTTGGATATTATTCTCAAATTTTCATTCCCTCCTGTAACAGGATGATATATCCATGCTTTTTGCCAAGTGAGTTTGTGGTATACCTCCCACTGCAGTTGCCAGAGGATAATCCCCAGCCCGCTGAAGTGTGGGCTCGGCCATGTGACTTTCCTTGGCCAGTCAGACATTAGTGGATGTGACCAAAGCACCAGCTTGATAAATGGTTGAGTTTGGGGCTTGGCTGCCTGATCTTCCGCCATGTGCTACAAGGCAAAATGTCTCGCAAGGCTGATGGCTCTAGAGGGAGACACTCATGGAGCTGACCTGAATCTGACCTGTGGCCTGGAGCTAAATCAAGCTGACCCACAGAATGAAGCAGTGTCACCTGGGCTGACCCGCAGGCCGATGAGTGAGGAAGAGAAATTGTGGCAAGCCTCTGGATTGGTGGGGCAGTTTGTTACACAGCAGGATTAAAGCAGAAAGCTGACTAATCCACATGTATGATCATAGGCTACACTACACAGGATTGCAGTGTGGATTAAATGGGATAACATATTTAAATAACTTGATATAGTAAAATATTTGTTATAGTCTGGCATGTAGAAACTCCATGAAATATTAGATATTATTATTAATGAAAGTTTTTCTTATGTAAAAATAAGTGTGTTTCTCAGTGTGTGACATGATATGCTAGTACTTTTTTTTTAACCCTCTGGGTTATTTTTTCTTTTCTAAGCCTTGAAACATAGAGGAACTGTGTTGGTTGTGGAAGCACAGACCCGCAGTTCATAGTTTGTGGTATAGATCACAGAATCAAAAAGTCAGCACTGAGATCCTAAAGTCCCTCTAGTTGACACCCACCCTCACCCAGTGCAGGGACCCTGGCATCCTGTCCATCTCTGGCGGTTGTTAAGCCTCTGCTCGAATACTTCTAGTGATGGAGAGCTCCCTGCTTTACATAACAGCCTGTTTAATTTTTTAATTAAAAAAGAATTTTGGCCACACTCGATGGCGTGTGGGATCTTAGTTCCCTGACCAGGGATCAGACCTCTCTTGCAGTGAAAGCATGGAGTCTTCACCACTGGACCGCCGGGGAAGTCCCCAACCTGTTTAATTTCCGAATCTTCCTTATGGTGAAGAGGATTTTCTCTTTGCCCAGCTGCAGGATGACTCTTGGGCAGGGCTGAAGATCATCAATAGGTTACTAATAGCAAGAGTTTAGGCACTAGGGTCAGAGCTGGGTTAGAATTCTAAGTCCTACACTTTGTATCGTGTGTCCTTGGGCAAGTGTACTCACCTCTCTGAGCCTCAGTGGCCCTCTCTGTTGAATCGGGTAAAGAGAGGGTAAAAAAATTCACCTCCCAGGGTGTTTTCACATCAAATGAGAGACACCCAGCAGGTCAGGAGAGGAGAGCAGAGGTTTGTATTTAAACCAGTTTCTTGGGATACAAAGGCTCGCTCTTGCTATATGGGGTTGTTCCCTCACCTCTCCCTTCCACTTTGTGTTTCTTTTCTCTAATTTTTAACATCTCCCACAACTGCCTAGGTTGTTCTGGACGAGACAGGGAGAAGCTGTCAGTTTGCTGAGGTGCCCCCAGGGCCATGTTAGAGCCTCACAAGTGAGTGAAAGTTGCTCTATCGGCTTGACTGTCTATGGAATTTTCCAGGCAAGAATACTAGAGTGGGTAGCTGTTCCCTTCTCGTGGGGATCTTCCCAACCCAAGGACTGAACTCAGGTCTCCCGCATTTCATATGGATTCCTTACTGACTGAGCCACCGGGTCTCCCTCGTTGCCACCAGGGAAGCCCAAGAATACTGGAGTGGGTAGCCTATCCCTTCTCCAGGGGATCTTCCCAACTCAGGAATCAAACTGGGATCTCCTGCATTGCAGGCAGATTCTTTACCAGCTGAGCTACCAGAGAAGCCCCGTTGAGCCTCATGGCTAAATTAGAGGTGTGTTAAATTCCCGGGATGTGCCAGGTAGGACTCAGTGTTGCAGCAAACCCTTCGCCCTCATGGAACCCCATTGTNTCAGGAATCAAACTGGGATCTCCTGCATTGCAGGCAGATTCTTTACCAGCTGAGCTACCAGAGAAGCCCCGTTGAGCCTCATGGCTAAATTAGAGGTGTGTTAAATTCCCGGGATGTGCCAGGTAGGACTCAGTGTTGCAGCAAACCCTTCGCCCTCATGGAACCCCATTGTGTAGGTGGCGGGGAGATGCATGTGAAACCAACCAACATGGCACTGAAGGAGGGGTCACGGAGAGAACTAGGCAGGAAAGGGCAGGGGTGGGAAAGCCTTGGGGAATTCAGCCTTAGGTGCCGCCAGGAGCCACGTGGTCTCTGGAACAAGGAAGGGGAGTGTCCTTGTGTACTCTCCTGGCTCAGTGCTGCTGTGTGCCGAGCATCAGCTGCCCCTTACAGGTGTCAGAGCGAAGGGGCACATGTCCAGAGAGGGGTGACCTGGGTGGTGAAGGGACAAGGAACTGTGTCGCCTTGGTAATCTTAGGAACGGCCGCCACCTACTGAGGCGGGTGCTGGGCGCTACATGCATTTTCTAATTGCCTCTCACAGTCAGGTCCCCAGATAGTCTTCTCCTCACCCACAGAGATGCTGATGGAGGCTCAGTGTGGCATGAATTGCTGGGTCCACAGCAAGGAGGAGAGGAGCCAGGATCGGAGCCCAGGCTCCTGGGCTTGGAGCTGGAGCTCGCGATCTGTGTGTGAAGCAGTAGTGGCATCCGTCCATTTTGTGATGTCAGTGGCCCATGGTGGTCAGTTCCACACTACCGAAGGGAATGTGGCGGGGACAGATGTGACAGGTCTTGGCGTTGGACGGGGCCAAGGGGAGTCCACAGGCTTCAGATCCCTGCAGTTACAAAGAGGAAGGGTCCCCGGGAGGCTTGTGGAGCCCTGGGAATCCAAGCCTGGACCTGACTTTCCTCTATCCAGCCTGTTCTAGACTCCGGGGCGGGGTGGGGGTGGGGGGCTCGGCGTTCATGGTGGCTCGGTCTGGGAACACTGGTCTCAGCAGCGGCCCTCAGTCACGGTCCATTGCAGTGGGCTGTCTCCAAGGTCTGGAAAGGACAGGGGGCATCGGGAGGCGGGGCCTTGTCGCAGTGAAGGGCGTGGCACCGGACCTGCATGCGCACGCACACCGTGAGGTTCACAAGCGCGTGTGGTCCTGGCTGTGAGGTCCTCCCGCTGGACCTCAGTTTCTCCCTTAGTCAAGTGCAGAGCGGGGAGCCAAGGATTCTGAGGCCCTGGCGGCTAGGACCTCCCTCCATCGAAGCTGCTGCGTGTGGAAGCCCAGCCCTACGTGGGGACGTGGGGACGTGGGGACGTGGGGACACGGAGCCCCTGCCTGCACGTGTTTCCCCGCCTCTCCTCCCAGGCAGTGCTATTTAAAGTGACGGTGGTTTGGCTCGCTAGTTTTTTAAAAAACCATTCCCGTACTCGAGCCGAGTTCCACAAGGCCAGCTGTCACCACTAAAAATGTCTATCGTGTGACAGCCACCAGTGAGGAGATGGGAGGAGGCAGGGGGCCCCGGATGGGACCACAGCGTGGCTGGATTAAAAAAAAAACCCACCAAAAATCAGCGCTGCAAAGAAGAGACAAAAGCTGGGAGGGGGTTGCTCTTTCCTCTCTGTCTAGTTTCCTTTGCCAGATCCTCGCAGCCCTGCTGGAGTGCGGATGGCAGCAGGCACCGCGTCCCCGTGGGGACAGGTGGGGAGGGGCTCCAGGGTCCTGGCACGTGGGCTGTCAGCCCCAGCCCCTCCCCACACACGGCTTGGTGGGCTCCACACCCCACGGGTCCTCCCAGCCATCCTCCATCTGTGCCTCCCTACACCGTCATCCCACTCCCACGGGAAACGGAAGAAGCCACTCTTCCAAGGCTGCGGTCCATGGGAGCGGATGCAGGGCTTCCCATGGGAGGGAAGGAGACGTTTGACGAGCCCCTCCTGGGTCAAACGCTTCCGTGAGTCATTTTTCAAGCGACTCGGTGTTCACAATAAACTTGAGGAGCCTCTGTCCCCCACATTTTCCTGATAGGGAAACTGAGGATCCCTGGGCGGAGCACCTGCCTAAGGCAGTGCGGTAGGGGATGGGAGCACAGGTCAGCTAGGTGAGAGGCCTGGCTTAGGACACCCTTATAATGTGTGAGCAAGCGAGTCTCTGGCCTCAACCTCCCCAGCTGTGAAATGGGGCAATAGCACAACTGTTTCCCAAAGATTTGGGGGTGAAATAAAACCAGGCCTATCCCACAGTGGGGAAGGTGACTGAGGCATACAGTCTACTGGAAGGTTGAGAGCCGGGGCAGGATCCAGATTCCAGAAGTCAGGGTCCTTCCACTACATATTGTAGCCTCTCAAGGCAGCCAGGAGTAAGGCCTGGAGGAGCCCAGGGGAGGGGGCGGGGTAAGAGGCGGTCACTCCCTGCTCTCCTAGTTCCGACACGGAGGTGTGGCCTCTTTGGTCCCCTGGCGGGCGGGTGGGGCTGTGGGCTTCCTGATCATGAATCTGAAGCGGTAGCTTCTCTGATGGAGGCTCCTGTCTAGATGTCCTCCAGCAAGGAGGGGAGCAGGCAAGCAGAGGCCCACACCAACAGACGGGTTTTGAAAAGAAAAAGGAAATGATACAAGTATTGGAGAAAAACTCCAAAGAAGATTTTTGTGTCTCAGGAACTGCTTCCTCCCAATCTTCTCAGGGCTCTCTTCTTTCTGCTCAAAGAAAGAGACTCAGGTAAGTCATTCACACTTTAGTATAATTATTGTCACCACATATGGCGTAACTCCTCTTCGCCAGTAGCTCTTCTAGGTGTTTTCCTCTTAAAAGGTTTTGCTTGTCCCTCTGGAAGGTATGTGTTCATCTATTAAAAGTTCTTTCAGACATTCATTTCTTTATTCACTCAGCAAACATTTACTGAGCACCGATGGTGTGCCAGGTTCAACCCTGGGTGTGACATCAACCAGCCCTGGAGAGTGTGTGGAGATGCGTACAGCTGGGCAGGTGAGCAACTCTGGGATGATTTTCACTCTTTCCCTCTGGGATCTATGACACATTTCTGACACTGGGGCAAGATATGGTCCCCGGCTCACAGGGTGACATTGCAATGGGAGGGATATACAATAATCAGCCAATACACATTTAAAATGATGGTAGTCAATGACAAGATTATGAATAAAAATAAAGCAGATGAGGGGATGAGAGTGGTGGAAAGGAGATAGCTTGTTAAGATTGGTCATGGAGAACCTCTCTAAAGAAGGAATTTTAAAATTTAAATTTATTTATATATTTTATTTATTTTTGGCTGCACTGCACAGCTTGTGGGATCTTAGTTCCCTGACCAGAGATTGAACACAGGCCCTTGGCAGTGAAACCAACTGGACTGCCAGGGAATTCCCCAAAATTTATTTCTTAATTTTTTTTTTCAAGTTTTGAGGTCACTTTTATTCTAGGTAATAGTTCACACTTTAAAAAAAAATGGACTGAAAGCGCCTTTAAATGCTATACTGCTTTACAGTTCTCTAGTTTCACATACATGATTTCATACAATCCCATAATAACCCCTTTCTCCCTTATCTTATATTGCCCCCTCCTTCCCCTCTCCACACCAATAACCACTATTTCGTTCTCTATACCTGTGAGTTTACCTCTTTTTTGTTTTATTCACTAGTCTGTTATATTTTTTAGACTCTGTGTATCTTACACTGGTTGTCTTTCTCTTTCTGACATTCACCTAGCATAAGGTCTTCCAAGTCTACCCAAGTTGCTGCAAATGGCAGATTTTTCATTCTTCTTAATGGCTGCATAGTATTCCATGGTGTATGTCTGAGTGTGTATGTTGTGTGTGTGTGTGTGTGTATATATATATATATTCGTGTGTGAGTGCTAAGTTGCTTCAGTTGTGTCCAACTTTGTGCGATCCTAAGGACTGTATCCTGCTAGGATCTTCTGTCCGTGGGATTCTCCATGCAATAATACTGAAGTGGGTTGCCACGCCCTCCTCCAGGGGATCTTCCCAACCATGGGACTGAACCCATATCTCTTAAGCCTCTTGCACTGGCAGGTGGGTTCTTTGCCACTAGCATCAGCTGGGAAACCTATGTATTTGTGTGTATATATATACACCACAGTTTCGTCCATCTGTTGATGGACACTTGTGGTGCTTCCATATCTTGGCAGTTGTAAATAATGCTGCTATGAGCATTGGGATACATGTATCTTTTCAAGTTAGTGTGTTCGTTTTTGGACAGTGTACACCCAGGAGTGGAATTGCTGGGTCATATGGTAGTTCTTTTTAGTTTTTTTGAGAAACCTCCATATTGCTTTCCGCAGTGGCTGCACCCATTCACATTCCCACCAAGAGTGTAGGAGGGCCCCTTTTTCCCACATCCTCATCAGTATTTGCTATTTGTGTTCTTTTTGATGATACCCATTCTGATAGGTATGGGTGACATCTCAGTGTGGTTTGGGTTTCATTTCCCTGATGATTAGCAGTGTTGAGCATCTTTTCATGTGTCTGTTGGCCATCTGTATTTCCTCTGAGAAATGTCTATTCAGCTCTTCTGCGCATTTTTTATCTGTTTTTTTCTTTTGATGTTGGGTTGTATTAGCTGCTTATATATATAGTGAATATCATTGGAAGCCCCTGATGCTGGGAAAGAGTGAAGGCAGGAGGAGAAGGGGACGACAGAGGATGAGATGGTTGGATGGCATCACCAACTCTATGGACATGAGTTTGAGCAAGCTCTGGGAGTTGGTGATGAACAGGAAAGTCTGGCATACTGCAGTCCATGGGGTGGCAAACAGTTGGACATGACCAAGCAACTGAGTTGACTGAGTGATTAGCCCCTTATTTGTCGTATCATTTGCAAAATCTTCTCTCACTCAGTAAGCTGTCTTTTCATTTTTTTCGATGAAAAAAGTGGAGACTGTTTTAAAGAAGTATCCATCCATATATTTAGACTTTTTTGAGTGAATATGTAAAACATTTATGTGGTTCAAAGTCCAGAATAGATTTCCTATCTGCCTGGTTCCCTGTCCCAGTAATCACTGTTCTTAGTTTTTAAAGAAGTTTTCAGAGTTTGCTTTGGTAGATACAATCATACCTTGGAGATATTGTAAATTTGGCTCTAGACCACTGCAATGAAGTGAATATTGCAATAAAGCAAGTCATGAGTATTTTTTAAAAAATCATTTATTTATTTGATTTTTGACTGCACTGGGTCTTTGTTGCTGTGTTGGCTTTTCTCTGCTTGCGGTGCGTGGGCTTCTCATGGCCATGGTTTCTCTTGTTGTGGACCACGGGCTCTAGGGTACGTGGGCTTCAGTGGTTGCAGCTCTTGGGCTCGAGAAAACAGGCTCAGTAGTTGGGGTGTACAGGTTTAGTTGCTCCTTAGCTTGTGGGATCTTCCCAGACCAGGGAGCGAACCCATGTCTCCTGCATTGGCAGGCAGATTGTTTACCACTGAGCCACCAGGGAAGCCCGAGTCATAGGTATTTTTTTTTCCCATGCATATAAAAGTTATATTTACACTATAACATAGTCTATTAAATGTGCAATAGCGTTGTGTCTAAAAAAATCCTCAAAGTACACACCTTAATTAAAAAAACTTTGTTGCCCAAAAAAATGCTAACCATCATCTGATCCTTCAGAGAAGCATATATATATATATATGTTTTTTGCTGTTTTTGAAATATTTCAAAGACCAAAATGTGACACAGAGATGTGAAGTGAGCCAGTACTGTTGGAAAAACGGCACCGAGAGATTTGCTCGACGCAGGGTTGCCACAAACCTTCACTGTGTAAAAAACACCGCATCTGCGAAGTGCAGTAAATGGAAGCCTGGTAAAACGAGGTGTGTCTGTTGGAACAAACGTAAATAGTTTCTTCAAACGAAAAAAGTCAGCGCACAATGGGTACTAACTATTGGACTGGGGCCTGGATGGAAGGGGCCAAGCCAGGGAGGGGTCCTGGGCAGGGCAGGCCTGTGAGCCAGGGGCTGGGTGGTGCATGGGGCTGAGAGCACAGACATGGACAGCATCCCAGTGGTCCAGGATGAGGAAGAAGGCGACCGGCCAGGAGGCCTCTGCAGGCTGTCAGTCGGGGTGTGGCCTGATGGGACACAGACTTTAATAGGACCCCTCTTGCTGCTCTGGGAGTGAAGGCAGGGGCAGGGAGACTGTTGAGAAGTGGAGAACTGGTGCCCAAGAGTCACGGTTCATTGAATGTTGAGTGTATACATGGATTTTCCATCAATACCCCTGGGAGCAGGTGCTATTATTACCTTCCCTGTGCAGATGAAAGAACTGTGGCCCAGAGAGGTTAATTGGCCTGTGGAAGGTCACACAGGCAGTGAGATGCCGAGATGGGACAGAAACTCAGGTCATCTGAGTGGGGAGCCCGAGCTTTTCAACCCTGCACCCACTGGCTGTGTGGGGCACCAGCAGAAGGTCGAAGGCCATGCAGCAGGGAAGGGGTGAGGGTGGGACCTACTTTCACATCTGCCAGGCTCTGCATCCATACAGCGTCAGGCAGTGATGCCCTGCCAGACCTGTTGCCCAAGAGTCACCTGGGTAGTTGGTTAAATACAGATTCCTTGGACTGGGCCCAGATGGACAGAATCAGAATCTCTGGAATGGGGCCTGGGAACCTGCATTTTTCAAACCAGAAATTCCCCTCCTTTGTCCTACCCCAGCCCTTGTGGGCATCCTGAAATCTGGGAACTCAGTGGCTCACTCAGCTCATGTATTTCCCCGCTGGGGTCTAAGCCCAGCCCAGCCTTGCTGGGAGGATGGGTGGCAATATTTGGGCTGGTCCCTGCGGGTCAAGGTGGAGTTCTTGGCCTGGTATCGCCTCTGTTCTGAAGCTGATCCTCGGTGGTGGGAGCTGCCAGCCTGTCTGCCTTGGAGTGCAATCCCTGTCGCNTCATGTATTTCCCCGCTGGGGTCTAAGCCCAGCCCAGCCTTGCTGGGAGGATGGGTGGCAATATTTGGGCTGGTCCCTGCGGGTCAAGGTGGAGTTCTTGGCCTGGTATCGCCTCTGTTCTGAAGCTGATCCTCGGTGGTGGGAGCTGCCAGCCTGTCTGCCTTGGAGTGCAATCCCTGTCGCCACGAATGATCCTTCTTCTTGCCTCGCCTCCCCCACCTCGAACCATCAAGGGCAGGGACCCCCCCCCCCACACCCTCACTCAGCTTTGAACTCCACCCCAGCATAAATCCTGGAGCCCTGTAGGGTCGGGTCAAGCATCCTTGAAATGACCAGGGCTCGTGGGCCTGTGTGTACAGCCCGTCGCCACCTGCCTGCTGACTTTAACATCCCCGACCTGAGGCTGAGTTTCCTCTACAGGGAAAAGGCAAGAGAAAGCACGGGGTGCCATGTCGAGGCGTCAGCACACCCACCTTTTCCTGTTCTGTGCTGCTGCCCTCTGACGCTCCTGCCCGCTGGGCACACACCTGCCTTGTCTCTGGGGCTCAGGACTCAACTGAGGCCTCTGGCCTGAGCTCCGTCCTCTGGAGCTCCCTGTTTCCCCCACCTGTGTTGGGGGGTGCTCGATCGAGAGTTGGGGACGGCAGGCTCACAGTCAGAGACAGGAGGACCGAGGGCTGTGGGTGTCCTGGCAGGGGCAGAGCTGGCCTGGACCCAGGCTTTGGGCTCCTATCCCTCTGCCCTTTCCCCTTCTTACTGAGTTGATTTGGTGGTGGTGGTGGGCGGGTGACGCATGTTTCCCCTCTCTAAACCGGGACCTGTTGCTGTATTGTATCTCTCGGTACTTCAGTCTCATCTGTTGAAACAAGGTCAGGGAGGTATCATCTGTGGGCGACACGGTATGGAGAAGTTTTGGCGCAGGCCAGGCACCTGGTCAGTGCTCCGGGCTGTTGCAGCTGTTATCCGGGTTGTCAGGGCCTCGGGTTCCTGGGGCCCCTGGAGAGAAGGCACATCAGATGCTCTGGAAGCCCCACACCCCAGGTTAAGTGAATCGATGTGGTCTTGAGGCCAGGAAGTGGCAAAACCTCATCGAAGCCCAAGCTCTCTTACCCAGAGCCTGTTTTCCTTACTAGGGGTCTAGAATCAAAAGGAACCTCCTTATCCCTCCCTCCCTCCACCCACCCCTCCAGTCCTCTATTCATCCTTCCAGCCATGCCTTCATCTCTCCATCCATCTCTCCATCCATCCATCCATCCATCCATCCATCCATCCATCCATCCACCCATCCCTCTACCTCTTCACCCACCCATCCATATCTGTCCATCCATCCATTCCTCCATCCATCCATCCCTCTTTACATTCACCCATCCCTCCTTCTGGGCTTCCTTCATAGCTCAGTTGGTAAATCGTCTGCCTGCAATGCAGGAGACCTGGGTTCGATTCCTGGTCAGGAAGATCCCCTGGAGAAGGAGATGGCAAACCCACTCCAGTATTCTTGCCTGGAGAATCCCATGGTTAGAGGAGCCTGATGGGCTATAGTCCATGGGATCACAAGAGTCGGACATGACTTAGCGACTAAACCACCACCACCATGCCCCCTTCCACCTCTCCATCCATCCATCCACATTCATCCATCCCTGCATCCCTCCTTTTATCCCCTCATCTCTGTCTGCATCCATCCATTCATTCATTTGGCAAATGTTTATTGAGTGCCCGATGTATGCCAATTCAGTGGCCTTCTTCCAGTGGCAACATATGGCCCTGAGTCAGCCACACTTTGCCTGTGGTGAGGGCAAAGTGATGAGCTACTGTGTTGTCTGGGTCCCAGGGCCAAGGCCGACCTTTTATTCTGTCTAGGTGGGTGGACTCTGGAGAGGTTCCAAAGACTGACCTCCCCTGGAGCCAGAGAGAGTGTGGGGGCCTCTGTTGATTCAGGATGGACTTTGAGTTTATCCGCTGGTTCCCTTGTGTGTTTATCCAGACACTCATCACTCCATCTGTGCACTTATAGTTAATTCCCAGCCCCAGTGTTTCCCTGGCGTACTGTATGTGCCAGGCTGGGAAGCCACAAGTCACACAACATCCCTGGGCCTCGCTCCTGAGAGGAAAGCAGGGAAGCCTTTAAATGGCAACTGCTCAGGGTTGGGGAACCCCAGGTGCCCTCTTCCTCCCATGGGGCAGTGCAGGCTTCACAAGAGGAGGTGATATTGGGCTCAAAATCCTTATAGAAGAAACAAGAGACTGCTTGGTGCTTGCCTGGGTGATGAGAAGCCACCAGGGCCCAGGGACGCTTTGGCCATGGTGAGTGGAGGAGCATCGGACTTGGCTTCCATCACCAGTCACACCCACGACGGGGCATTGTTCTCGCCTTGGCCCTGTCTCTTCATCCTTCCTGGAGTTACGTCTCTACTCTTCTCCAGTAACGTATCGGGCACCTACCGACCTGGGGAGTTCATCTTTCAGTGTCATATCTTTTTGCCTTTTCATCCTGTTCGTGGGGTTCTCAAGGCAAGAATACTGAAGTGGTTTTGCCATTCCCTTCTCCAGTGGACCACATTCTGTCAGACCTCTCCACCATGACCCGTCCGTCTCGGATGGCCCTACACGGCATGGCTCATCGTTACATTGAGTTAGACAAGGCTGTGGTCCATGTGATAAGTTTGATTCGTTTTCTGTGATTGTTGTTTTCATTCTGTCTGCCCTCTGAGAGAGAAGGATAAGAGGCTTATGGAAGTTCCCTGATGAGAGAGACTGACTGTGGGAGAGACTGGGTCTTGTTTTGATGGGCGAGGAGATCCTCAGTAAATCTTTAATCCAGTTTTCTGTTGATGGGCAGGGCTGTGTTCCCCCCCTGTTGTTTGACCTGAGGCCAAACTCTGGTGGAGGTGATGAAGTTGATGGTGACCTCCTTCCAAAGGTCTCGTGCACGCACTGCCACGCTCAGTGCCCCGAGCCTGCCGTGGGCCGCCGCCGACCCACGCCTCCCCGGAGACTCCTGGACACTCCCGGGCGAGTCTGGGTCGGTCTCTCGTGGGGTCCCTGCTCCTTTCTCCTGGGTCCTGGTGCACAAGGTTCTGTCTGTGCCCTCCCAGAGTCTGTTTCCCCGTCCTGGGTAAGTTCTGGCAGCTCTATGGTGGGGTTAATGGCGACCTCCTCCCAGAGGGCTTATGCCATACCCAGGTCTGCAGCACCCAGAGCCCCTGCCCCTGTGGCAGGCCACTCCTGACCTGTAGCTCCTCAGGAGACACTCAGACACTCAAGGGCGGGTCTGGCTCCGTCTCTGTGGGGTCTCCTTGTGCGCACAAGGTTTTGTCTGAGATCTCTGAGCATTCCTGGCAGGTATTCTTAATGCCATTTCGCCCCTCCTACCATCCTGCTGGGGCTTCTCCTTTGCCCTTGGTCATAGGATATCGTTTTTTGGTGGGACCCAACGTTCTTCTGTCGGTGGTTGTTCAGTCGAGTTGTAATTTTGGAGTTCTCACAGGAGCTGAGTGCCTGTCCTTCTACTTTGCTGTCTTGTAAGATCTGACTCAGGTGACCATTATATCTACTACTGTGGGCAAGAATCCCTTAGAAGAAACGGGGTAGCCATCATAGTCAACAAAAGAGTCCAAAATGCAGTACTTGGATGCCAGTCTCAAAAATGAGATGATGTCTGTTCGTTTCCAAGGCAAACTATTCAATATTACAGTAATCCAAGTCTATGCCCCTACCAGTAATGGTGACGAAGCTAAAGTTGAACAGTTCTATGAAGACCTACAAGACCTCCTAGAACTAACACCCCCAAAAGATATCTTTTTCATCATAGGGGATTGGAATGCAAAAGTAGGAAGTCAAGAGATCCCTGAAGTAAAAGCAAATTAGGTCTTGGAGTACAAAACGAAGCAGGGCAAAGGCTAACAGAGTTTTGCCAAGAGAATGCACTGGTCATAGCAAACACCCTCTTCCAACAACACAAGAGAAGACTCTGCACATGGACATCACCAGATGGTCAGCACTGATATCAGATTGATTATATTCTTTGCAACCAAAGGTGGAGAAGCTCTATACAGTCAACAAAAACAAGACCAGGAGCTGACTGTGGCTCAGACCATGAACTTCTTATTGCAAAATTCAGACTTAAATTGAGGAAAGTAGGGAAAACCACTAGACCTTTCAGGTATGTCCTAAATCAAATGACTTATAGAGTGGAAGTGACAAATAGATTCAAGGAATTAGATCTGATAGACAGTGTCTGAAGAACTAGCAACAGAGGTTTGTGACATTGTATAGGAGGCAGTGATCAACACCATCCCCAAGAAAAAGAAATGCAAAAAGACAAAATGGTTGTCTGAGGTGGCCTTACAAATAGTTGAGAAAAGAAGAGACGCTAAAGGCAAAGGAGCAAAGAAAAGATATACCCTTTTGAATGTACAGTTCCAAAGAATAGCAAGGAGAGATAAGAAAGCCTTCCTCAGTGATCAGTGCAAAGAAATAGAGGAAACAATAGAATTGGAAAGACTAGAGATCTCTTCAAGAAAATTAGAGATATCAAGGGCACTTTTCATGCAAAGATGGGCTCGATAAAGGACAGAAATGGTATGGACCTAACAGAAGCAAAAGATATGAAGGCGAGGTGTCAAGAATACACAGACGAACTATACAAAACAGAGCTTCATGACCCAGATAATCACGATGGTGTGATCACTAGACTAGAGCCAGGCATCCTGGAATGTGAAGTCAAGTGGGCCTTAGGAAGTATCACTATGAACAAAGCTAGTGGGGGTGATGAAATTCCAGTTGATCTATTTCAAATCCTAAAAGATGATGCTGTGAAAGTGCTGCACTCAATATGCCACCAAATTTGGAAAACTCAGCAGTGGCCACAGGACTGTAAAGGTCAGTTTTCATTCCAATTCCAAAGAAAGGCAATGCCAAAGAATGCTCAGCTACTGCACACTTGCACTCATCTCACATGCTAGCAAAGTAATGCTCAAAGTTCTCCAAGCCAGGCTCAACAGTATATGAAACATGAACTTCCAGATGTTCAAGCTGGATTTAGAAAAGGCAGAGGAACCAGAGATCAGATTGCCAACATCCATTTGATCATAGAAAAAGCAAGAGATTTGCTTTTTTCTGCTTTATTGACTATGCCAAAGCCTTTGCTTTTTTCTGCTTTATTGACTATGCCAAAGCCTTTGCCTGTGTGGATCACAACAAACTGTGGAAAATTCTTCAAGAGATGGAAATACCAGACCACTTTACTTGTCTCCTGAGAAATCTGTATGCAGGTCCAGAAGCAACGGTTAGAACTGGACATGGAATAAGACTGGTTCCAAATTGGGAAAGGAGTACATCAAGGCTGTATATTGTCACTCTGCTTATTTAGCTTCTATGCAGAATACATCATGAGAAATGCTGGGCTGGATGAAGCACAAGCTGGAATCAAGATTGCCGGGAGAAATATCAATAACCTCAGATATGATGATGACACCACCCTTATGGCAGAAAGTGGAGAAGAACTAAGGAGCCTCTTGATGAAAATGAAAGAGGACAGTGAAAAAGTTGGCCTAAAACTCAATATTTAGAAAACTAAGATCATGGCATCCGGTCCCATCCCTTCATGGCGAATACATGGGGAAACAATGGAAACAGTGACAGACTTTCTTTTCTTGGGCTGCAAAGTCACTGCAGATGGTGACTGCAGCCATGAAATTAAAAGATGCTTACTCCTTAGAAGAAAAGTTGTGACCAACCTAGACAGCATATTAAAAAGCAGAGATATTACTTTGCCAACAAAGGTCTGTCTAGTCAAAGCTATGATTTTTCCAGTAGTCATGTATGGATGTGAGAGTTGGACTATAAAGAAAGTTGAGTGCTGAAGAATTGATGCTTTTGAACTGTGGTGTTGGAGAAGACTCTTGAGAGTCCCTTGGACTGCAAAGAGATCAAATCAGGACTAAAGGAAATCAGTCCTGAATATTCATTGGAAGGACTGATGCTGAAGCTGAAGCTCCAATAGTCTGGCCACCTGATGCGAAGAACTGACTTATTGGAAAAGACCCTGATGCTGGGAAAGATAGAAGGCGAGAGGAGAAGGGGACGACAGAGGATGAGATGGTTGGGTGGCATCACCAAGTTGATGGACAGGAGTTTGAGCGAGCTCCGGGAGTTGGTGATGGACAGGAAAGCCTGGCGTGCTGCAGTCCACGGGGTGCAAAGAGTTGGACAAGACTGAGCGACTGAACTGTCTGACTGAGTAGAGAAGAGAGGGGCCCTGGAAGGCACGGGGCTGGGAGGTTAACTGAGGCAGACTAACTGGGTTCGGGGATTCCTGTAGGGGCTCAGGGGTCCAGGGCTGGCAGCTGTGACAGAGTGGACCAGAGGCCTGGAGACCCAGGGGAGTCTGCAGTGGCCAGGAGCTCATGGAGTCCTGGGGCCAGCTGGCTCTGATTCTGTCCCCTGGTGGGGGCCCCTTCTGCTGCCTGGGCCTAAGGGCTCACGTGTGGTCCAGGCAGGCTCCTCCACTGGTCCAGGGCACCAGCCCACTGTCCTCTTCCAAGGATCTCTGCTCTGGGGTGGGGTGGACAGGACAGGGAGGCCTCCTGGAGGAGAGGGCAGCCAGGAGCCGCTTGGTGACAGCTACAGCCCCCTCTTCTCTGGGTGCTCCCCGAAATCTTGAAATAAATTAGGCAGAATCAAAATCAGACTCTCTTCATCAGGAGAAATTACTCATTTCAAATATTTGCAGCCGCTTGAACTGAAATTTAGCGAGATGAGGATTTACTTAGATGAATAATCTGGGCCCTTTTCAAAGACAGTTTTTACTCAGCAGTTTTCCTGATTCCAGAGCCCTGTTCCCATCAGGAGCTACCCTCCTGCCTTCTCTTCCGGGCTCCCTCTTTGCACCCCCAATCCTGGCCTGTTTCTCCTCCTTTTCAGATCTTTTTTTCCCCCTTGATTTCACTTGCTAAGTCTGCAAATATTCTCTGAGTGCCTCCTCCTGCCTGGCTCCGAGCTTGGCCTGACGACCCAAGGTGACAGGCTGGTCTAGCTCCCAACCCCACGGAGCAGTTGGGTCTTCTTGGCTCAGGACTGGCCCTACCCACAGGCAGGGGTATCCACCCGTTATTTGTCCTGTGTGGCACTTCTTAATGTTTGGAGAACATTCTTTTCCACGCTTTTAAAAAAGAAAGCTTATATAACCACCTCTCTGGAGGCCCTTTGGAGGCTGGGAGAAAATCTGGAGAATTCCACCCCTTCCCCTGACCCCTTCCTCCTCCGCATCAGCTCATGCCCTTCGGGATGGGTGGTGTTTGATGAAAGCCAGGCCTGAGCTCGACCACCCTCGGCAGACAGAGCGGTGCAGGAAGTGGACGGCGGCAGGGTGCACCCAGCAGAGGAGGGTGGGATGAGAAAGTGGGAAGGAGACTGAGGCCATTCTTGGAAAGAAGCTTCTAGGCTGGTTGCGGATGCTTAACATACCTCCTGGCTCCCAGGGTCCTGGGCTGTCGTGTCTGCTAGCTAGTGGGGACATGGGGTGGGCTGTGCTAGTCCCTGCTTCCTTGTTCAGATGAGAAGCGTGTGTGAAATAGGAGAGGGCTTCCTTGTGGTCCAGTGGTAAAGAATCCATCTGCCAACGCAGAGACATGGATTCTATCCCTGGGTCGGGAAGATCCCCTGGAGGAGGAAATGGCAACCCGCTCCAGTGTTCTTGCCTGGGAAATCCCATGGACAGANGAAATAGGAGAGGGCTTCCTTGTGGTCCAGTGGTAAAGAATCCATCTGCCAACGCAGAGACATGGATTCTATCCCTGGGTCGGGAAGATCCCCTGGAGGAGGAAATGGCAACCCGCTCCAGTGTTCTTGCCTGGGAAATCCCATGGACAGAGGAGCCTGGCAGGCTACTGTCCACGGGGTTGCAAAAGATTCGGACATAACTTAGCAACTAGACAAAAACAAAAAGGGCTGTGCACAGTGTGCTGAACACATGCAATCAGGAGTGTGTGTGGAACAGGAGGGAGGGGAGGAGGAGGAGGGGGCACAAGAAGGGTGAGGGTGAGGGGGGAGATGAGGAGGGACGGAGGGAGAGTGGTTTTGGAAGGCGAGGGCGTGAACTGGGCTGGAAGGATAAACCCCGCTTGTGAGAACGCACGAGGCCTGAGTTGGTGCCGTCGGGGGATCCTGGAGTGTAAGGTGGAAGCCTCTATGAAAACTTGAGCATTTGTGCCCTGGGGACCCCGGAGTCCTTGCCACTGCACAATTTCACCCCCTCCAGTCTCTTCCTTTTTCCTCCTCTCAGCCCGAGGAGCAACTTTCAGTTGCAACGGAGAGGGCTCATGTTGGCCTCAGGGCCTTTGCACATCCTGTCTCTGCCCCTTGACCGCTCTTTCTTGACCTGTTTCCTGAGTCTCAGCCTGGATGTCATGGGGGCCCTGAGGAGCTTCTGTCATTTGACCAGCAGCTGGGTAAGCTGGGCTGAAGACAGAAGCCTGGGAGTGTGTAGGTGGGGCTGGAGCCAGACCTGGAAGGGATGTGGAGGTGGGGGGTTGGGTGGTGGAATGGAGGAGTGGAGAAGACCTGGGCCAGAGCCCTAAGGAGCAGACAGTTAGGGGACCCTCAGAGGAGGAGTGGGTTATAAAGGAGCAGCAGAACTTGGAAGCCAAAGCTTTTTTATTTTCCCCCTTGGCTGCACCACGCAGAGATCAAACCCACACTCCCCACAGTGAAATCACGGAGTGCTAACCACTGGGCCGCCAGGGAAATCCCGGCAAAGCTTTACAGGTCGTGAAATCCCTGTCTCACATGCTCATAGAAAGTCAGGGTGGAGAGTGTCGCCACTAGTACCCAGGGGCCCCTTCCCCCCGCACTGCCCCCCACCGCCGTGGGCCCCTTACTGTTCACACTCCCTTTGTCTCCCCTAGAGGTAACCCCTATCCTAACTTTTGGAGGAATCCCTCCCCTGACTGCCTCTAGAGTTTCACGTCTCTCTGCCCCAGGATTTAGGCTGGCCCGCCTGTGATGAGGGAGTAGGCTCTGTGTGCTTCCTCATCAGTGCGATGAGCCCAGCCCGTGCCACACCACCCCTGCGAGGGAGACGGAGGGGCACAACGCAGAAGTGAGGTATTGCATTTCCTGATGTTGGCTCACTGGTTAAATTCCGGGAACTGATTTTATGGTGCTGACGGAGGGAGCCCCGGTTGCTTCAACACAGCTTCCTGGGGGGTCCGCCCGGAGCACAGGGGCCAGAGGGGGAGTGGGTCAGGCCAGACGCCTGCGCTCTTGGAGTTCACGGCCCTCTTCCCTCCTCTGTCCCACGAATCTGCCCTGAGTTCCTGCTCTATGTCCGGCATGGTGCTGGAGTGCTGGGGGTCTGCAGGAAGGCAGACAGGTGGGCACCAGCGCCCCCCACCCCCAGCAATGGGGGAGACAGACCTTGACCACATCATTCCCCAAGTAAGTAAATGAGACTGATGGGCCCTGGGTCAGGGGCTCAGATATCAGTCACTTATGGACCCAGCTTGCTCTCAGGCGATGGTGAGAGGGTCTACCTGGAGCAAGTCTTAAAGGATTAGATTTGCTTGTAAAGCACGTGTGTGTGTATGAGTGTGTGCTCAGTTGCATTTGCCGCTCCGTGGACTATAGCCCGCCAGGCTCTTCTATCCATGGGATTCTCTAGGCAAGAATACTGGAGTAGGTTATTTCTTCCTCCAGGGGATCTTCTCAACCCAGGGATCGAACCCGCGTCTCCTACACTGGCAGGCAGATTCTTTTCCACTGAGCCACCTGGGAAGTTCCTGCACTGTGCCTTGTAAACGCTCCGACTGTTGCTGCTTTAATCTCTTTTTTTAGGGTCTCATCCCTGCGTTGCACCCCAAGTCATGCCCGTGGTTGGCCTCTCGCTCAGTCTGAAGGCAGGGAGGCCTGTGGCCTTTGTAGCTGGTCCAGGATTCTGGGAAGTGGGAGTCTCTCCCTCCCGTGGCCAGGAGGGCAGGACGACTCTGCCCAGTGATGCCCTTGGGAACTCTCTGAAGTCAGTGGTTCAACTGCAACTCAACTTGAAATGCCATGTGAATTTTTGGGTCCCTTTGATCTGAAACCAGGGGTTTCCCACCCAGGCAGAGGAGGAAGTAGGGACTTAAAACAAAAAGAAATGCCTTTTTAGGCAAAAGTCTGTGATGGGGATGAGGTTCGTGGTGGGAATCCAGGGCAGCCACAGCGGGAGGGTCGCCAAGCTTTTGCTGGGCTCAGTCACCGGGACATGGATGGAGGGATCGCTCCGTTGCCCTTCCCGTCGGGGGGGCCACCACAACATAAAAGGGCTTTATCTGACCCTTTTAACTTTCTGGTGAGGGCAGGGTGCCAGGATGGGGGTGGGTGGCATGGGGTTTTCTTTTCTTGTCTCCTCATTGTCTTCAGAAAAGAAAAATTGACACCCCTCCACCCTGCCCCCGTTTCGATCTTCATGGCTGTTCACGCTCTGGGCCCTACTGCTCCTTCCTGCTGGGGCTGGTTCAGAGGAGTCTCTGCTAGGTCTCTGTCATCCTGCGAACTGCAGGCTGGACGTTGGCCTGAGGCACTGGGGAGCCATGGATGGATCTTTAGGAAGGGTATGGCATAAGGACCAGAGAAGGCAATGGCACCCCACTCCAGTACTCTTGCCTGGAAAATCCCATGGACGGAGGAGCCTGGAAGGCTGCAGTCCATGGGGTCACTAAGAGTCGGACACTGAACGACTTCACTTTCACTTTTCACTTTCACACATTGGAGAAGGAAATGGCAACCCACTCCAGTGTTCTTGCCTGGAGAATCCCAGGGACGGGGGAGCCTGGTGGGCTGCAGTCCATGGAGTCACTAAGAGTCGGACACTGAGCAACTTCACTTTCACGCATTGGAGAAGGAAATGGCACCCCACTCCAGTACTCTCGCCTGGAAAATCCCATGGACGGAGGAGCCTGGTGGGCTGCAGTCCATGGGGTCACTAAGAGTCGGACACTGAACGACTTCACTTTCACTTTTCACTTTCACACATTGGAGAAGGAAATGGCAACCCACTCCAGTGTTCTTGCCTGGAGAATCCCAGGGACGGGGGAGCCTGGTGGGCTGCAGTCCATGGAGTCACTAAGAGTCGGACACTGAGCAACTTCACTTTCACGCATTGGAGAAGGAAATGGCACCCCACTCCAGTACTCTCGCCTGGAAAATCCCATGGACGGAGGAGCCTGGTGGGCTGCAGTCCATGGGGTCACTAAGAGTCGGATACCACTGAGCGACTTCACTTTCACTTTTCACTTTCATGCATTGGAGAAGGAAATGACAACCCACTCCAGTGGTCTTGCCCAGAGAATCCCAGGGACGGGGGAGCCTGGTGGGCTGCCGTCTATGGGGTCGCACAGAGTTGGACACGACTGAAGCGACTTAGCAGCAGCAGCATGGCATAAGGACATAGGGGATTAGGGTTGCCACATAAAATACAGGACATCCAGTTAAATTTAAATTTCTGGTAAATAGTCATTTTTCAGGGTAGGTATGTCCTCAATATTGCATGGGACAGACTTGAATTAAGATTTTATTTGCTGTTTATCTGAAATCTCAGATGTAACAAAGCACCCTATATTTTATTTGCTAAATCTGGCAACCCCAAATGGAACGAAGACTTCTCCAGGTCCAGGATGTGAGCTATAGCTGACCAAGAAGTGGATGGGGAGGAGACCACAGCCCACCACGGGATTCTGGAATCTCCTGGGGGTTGCCTCACCCCTGTCCTTGACTTCAGGAACTTTTTCCTGATACCGAGGGCAGAAGGGAAGGGCCACAGAGGTATGGGCATCGCTGGGTGCAAGGCTGGGGGGGGGGGGTAGGGTGGAGGCAGAAGGCAGTTTTCACAGCTTGTTGAACTGTGGTTCCCAGACTGCCTTGGTGGTCCAATGGTTAAGACTCCGTGCTTCCAACGCAGAGGGCATGTGTTCGATCCCTGGTCAGGCATGTTTACACGGTGGTTCCCACAGAGATGCCAGCACTGCTCGTCACTAGTGACAGGATGGGAACACGCAGTAAGTCCTTGTCCTCACCCGCCCTCCGGGGCCCCACGTCTCTGTCAAGGGTGCAGAGGCTCCAGGGGCCCTGACCGGCCCCATCACCCAGCTCCGAGTGGCAGCATGGGGACTGGAGCCCACTGGGGTCTGTCTGACTCCAGGGCTGGCCTCTCAATCCCAAGGCTCATTGCCCCTCCCAGCCTTGGGTTCCCCTGTCTGACCCCTGCTGGCCTGGCCTAGGCCTCTGCTTGCTTTTTACAGCTTGCCTGCCCTGGACCTGGGGCTCTGTCTCCAGCATCCTGCCCTCCAGGTGGGGTCTCCTTGAGAGCAGTGCCTTTTGTTCCCAAATGTCAGACGGGACATCTGCCTTGATCCCACTGCTCCACAGGCCCTCGGTCCCAATGACCCCAACAGTCAGGTAGAGGGCTCTCACCAGAACCCTACCACGCTGGCACCTGACCTTCCACCCCCAGCCTCTAGTACTGTGAAACATCCATGCCTGCTGTCAGAGTGCCCCAGTCTACAGAGTTTTGTCCAGCAGCCCAAGCTAAGACAGGAGGGCAGTGGTCGGGCGCAGTCGGCAGGGCCCTGGTTGATAGGGGCTTGGACATAGCGCACGGCTCTGTGTGTTTAAGGAACCGTAGGTCATGGTGAGCTGAAGGGCAGTTAGGAACGTGGAGGAGGCGCAGGAGAGTGGGCTTTAGCTGGGAGGCTGGGGGCCCTGAGTGGCATTCAGACTTGCTGCTCTGTAGGAACACCCTTTGTGCTGATTTTAGGTATAATGAAAACAGTCTGTGCCTCGGGGGGAATTCACTTTCTTTCCTGCGATGGTTTCTAGAGGCAGAAGCTGCTCACTGTCGTGAGCTCCTTGTTGGGTAGGAACATGTACCCTACCTTACATCCTTAGACATGCCTTTACACAGGTGTTAGACGAACCCCCATGCCAATGAAAGTTTACCTAAAAAGAAGGCCAGGGTAGGTGCTCACAAGGCCTATTCCACCTTAGGATCAGGGTCAGGGTCAGGGCCCTGGGCTGCTTCCCTGTGATTCTCTCGGTGTATCTTTCATGGTGACAAGCTGGCTGCTCAACTCTAAGCATGGGCCTCATGCTGACAAGATGGCTGCCACAGCTCCAGCATCCCATCTTCACCAGACCACAAGCCCAAGTGGGAAGGGTGAGGGTGTGTGACAGAAGGTGCAGTGAGGGTGTGGAGACAGGGCTCTCCTCCTGTACTTCTCCCTTTTCATCAGGGAGGGAAAGGTTTTCCCCTGAGGCCCCTGCAGACTTTGCTTCATATGCCATTGGCCAGAGCATAGTCTCATGGCCTCTTCTGGCTGCAAGGGAAGCTGGGAAAGTAAGCACATGACATTTACAGCCTCTGTGATGGGAGGCAATTGGGGGAATCACTGGCAGGAGAGTTGACCTTCGATGTCTGTTAGTTTCCCTTTTTCCAAGATGTGACTATTCACACTTTCGTGTGCGTGTTAGTCACTCAGTCATGTCTGACTCTGTGACCCTGCATAGCCACCAGGCTCCTCTGTCCATGGAATTCTCCAGGCAAGAATACTGGAGGGGGTTGCCATTCCCTTCTCCNGATGTCTGTTAGTTTCCCTTTTTCCAAGATGTGACTATTCACACTTTCGTGTGCGTGTTAGTCACTCAGTCATGTCTGACTCTGTGACCCTGCATAGCCACCAGGCTCCTCTGTCCATGGAATTCTCCAGGCAAGAATACTGGAGGGGGTTGCCATTCCCTTCTCCAGAGGAGCTTTCTGACCCAGAGATCGAACCTGAGTCTCCTGCATTGCAGGCAGATTCTTCACCATCTGAACCACCAGGGAAGTCCTTTCGGGTCAGCCCCCAAAATTCACCCTTTCGGGTCAACCCTAAATATTACCACTTCTTTGGAGCCAACTTCCCTTGGCAACTAGCTAAGCCTTCCTCTGCCCCTCACCCCTAGGACAGCTGGAATCCTGCCACGGGAATCCCTTCCTTTCAACATATGATGTTCCTGAAGAAAACTCTTGGCAGGTGAGTGTGTGAATGTGACCCACACTTGAGTGTTATAATGGGGTTTCTGTTCCCCTTAAGCAGCAGTTCCCTGGTGGCTCAGACGGTAAAGCATCTGCCTACAATGCAGGTAGACCTGGGTTCGACCCCTGGGGTGGGAAGATGCTCTGGAGCAGGAAATGGCACCCCACTCCAGTACTCTTGCCTGGAAAATCCCATGAGCGGAGGGGTGTGGTAGGCTACAGTCCATGGGTTCCCAAAGAGTCGGACATGACAGCGGTTTCAATTTCAAAGCAGCAAAAGATAACTGTGTCTTTAGGCACCGTTGTCAAGGTGCTACAGGGTCAGGAGTTTGTGTGTACATCCGAGGCATGGCCAAAGGACAATCAGCGTTCATGGCTCCTGGTGTGTCTCTGGACGTCTGCCCTTGGTCTTGTTACGCTGACCGCGCCCACCCTTCCTCCCTCTGTGCCCATGGTTCTGCTTGTGCATTTTCCAGCTCGTTTTTATAAAATAAGAGCAAATGCAAGAAAATGTTTTGACAGTTCTCACTAATAACCATTGCAGTCAGAGATGGGAGGAGGACCGCCCCCCCCCCCCCC
>SJYA01003716.1:43466-60243 GCA_006410615.1 Neotragus moschatus | reverse complement strand
CGGGAGTTGGTGATGGACAGGGAGGCCTAGCGTGCTGCAATTCATGGGGTCTCAAAGAGTCGGACATGACTGAGCAACTGAACTGAACTAAACCGAAGGTGATGCTTTCAGACTATCCAGTTCCCCAATAAGTCTTTGTTTAATGTACCCACAAATGCCCACCTGAATCAGTTACTACAACAGCATTTATAAAATAGTGACTTTTCTAATATCTTCTACTTTTTGCAAAGTGGTTCTCTAATCAGTATGATTCTACCTATCTTTTTTTCCTACTAAATAAATAGAACTTCTGGGTTGGCATCTTTTCTGTAAGTGTCCCTTTTCCCCCAACACCTAGCACTTCTTTGGGAAACAAAGGTATGTGGAAAAATATGTTAATGTTGCTATAATTCTGACTACAAAATCANGTTCTCTAATCAGTATGATTCTACCTATCTTTTTTTCCTACTAAATAAATAGAACTTCTGGGTTGGCATCTTTTCTGTAAGTGTCCCTTTTCCCCCAACACCTAGCACTTCTTTGGGAAACAAAGGTATGTGGAAAAATATGTTAATGTTGCTATAATTCTGACTACAAAATCAATCTCAGGGGCCAACAAATGAAGCTATGCTCCTTTGGGCTCTGAAGTTAAAATGTCTAGACTCAAATTCCACCATGATACTTATCCTCTCTGAACCTCTATCTCTTTTTTCAAGAAATGGTATTACTTGCAGGCATCATGGCAGATGCTTAGTAAGTGTATCTATAGTTTACTTAGCTCATCCTATTTACATTATTATTACTCACAGAAAGTAGAGGATACCAAAAAGTCCCTACCACAAAATTTTGAATTCCTGTTGCTTCTCTTTAACTTCTCCTACAACCATAGGAAACACTCAGAGCTATCTGCTGACCAACACAATCCTCCTGGCTTCCAAGAGGACTGAACTTCAGCTCAGGGAGTGCCTGCAGTTGGGAAGTATCAGAAATCACCAAGCTCTTCTCTCAACAGCCTTCGTCACCCTACTCCTGGGAATGAATCTCAGGGCAAGACCAATTCAGCTGGGCAGCTGATACTACAGAAAGGCAGATATGGAAAGGGGCAAATGAACTGTTTGAGGCACTAGGCCCCAAGTGCAGAAAGTGCTTTCACTGCAAGGTTTTCCACATTTGTACTGTAAGTTTACCTTTAAAAAGAAAAACAAAAAACCACACACACAGCATCCCTGTGCAAAATCCCATTTAACAGGTTTTCTGCCTTAACAGATGAACCTGTCTGCTAAGTTGAAATCAGTTGCCAATGTTCTAAGGAATTTTAAAGCTCTTAAATAATTTCCCATATAAAGAGTTCAGGGGAATGTTGCATTCCCATATTAAGTGTCTTCAAAGACAATTTAGTAACTTCTGGTAGTGACATCAGTTATGCCTAAAGAATTCAATGACCTCTTTATATGTAAAGCAGAACACTATATATTTTAAGTAAAAGAGATTAAAATTTATTTAAAGGTCTCTCTTCCAACAACACAAGAGAGGACTTTACACATGGACATCACCAGATGGTCAGTACTGAAAACACATTAATTATATTATTTGCAGCAGAAGACGGAGAAGCTCTATATGGTCAGCAAAAACAAGACCGAGAGCTGACTGTGCCTCACATTATCAGCTCCTTATTGTGAAATTCAGGCTCAAACTGAAGAAAGTAGGGAAAATCACTAGGCCATTCAGATATGACCTAAATCAAATCCCTTATGATTATGTGCTGATAAACAAATTCAAGGGACTAGATCTGTTAAAGAGTGCCTGAAGAACAATGGACGGGGGTTCATAACATTGCACAGGACATGATGACCAAAACCATCCCCAAGAAAAAGAAATGCAAGAAGGCAAATTGGTTTTCTGAGGAGGCCTTACAAATAGTTGAGAAAAGAGAAGCCAAGAAGAAAGGGAAAGATATATTCATCTGAATGCAGAGTTCAGGAGAACAGCAAGGAGAATTAAGAAAGCTTTCTTAAGTGACCAGTGCAAAGAAATAGAGGAAAACAATAGAATGGGAAAGACTAGACATCTCTTTAAGAAAATTGGAGATACCAAGAGAACATTTCATAAAAAGATGGGCACAGTAAAGGACAGAAACAGTATGGACCTAACAGAAGCAGAAGATGTTAAGAGGTGGCAAGAATACACAGGAGAATTATACAAAAAAGCTCTTAATGACCCAGATAACCATGATGGTGTGATCACTCACATAGAGCCAGACATCCTGGAGTGAGAAGTCAAGTGGGCCTTAGGGAAGCATCACTACAAACAAAGCTAATGAAGTGATGGAATTCCAGTTCAGCTATTTCAAATCTGAAAAGATGACGCTGTTAAAAGTGCTGCACTCAATATGCCAGCAATTTGGAAAACTCGGCAGTGACCACAGGAATGGAAAAGATCAGTTTTCATTCCAGTCCCAAAGAATGTTCAAATTACCGTATGATTGCATTCATGTCACAGGCCAGGAAGATTATGCTCAAGATCCTTCAAGCTAGGTTTCAGTGGTATGTGAGCTGTGCACTTCCAGATGTACAAACTGGATTTAGAAAAGGCAGAGGAACCAGAGATCAAATTGTCAACATACACTGGGTCATAGAAAAAGCATGGGAATTCCTAAAAAACATCTACTTGTGCTTCACTGACTATGCTAAAGCCTTTGACTGTGTGGATCACAACAAACTGAGGAATTTTCTTAAAGAGATAAGAATACCAAACCACCTTACCTGACTCAATGGACATGAGTTTGAGCAAACTCAGGTAGATAATGAAGGGTAGGGAAGCATGGCGTGCTGTACTCCATGGGAACACAAAGAGTCGGACACAACTTAGCGACTGAACAACAAAAGGTCTAGCTAGAATGGCTGTTGCAGTGGGAACAGGTAGGTGTACGTCAGAGGTTTTCTGTGCTGGCCCATCAGTCACATCACACCATCAATCACACTGCACATCCTGGCTGAGTCCCGTGTGCTTGTGTCTCCATGAATCTCATGATCTGAGAGATCCGGATTTTTGCACACATCAAGAAAGCCACTCAGTAAGACTCTCCTTCAGATTTGGAGAAATCAAAAGCTTTCCAGACAAGCAAAAGTTAAGAAAATTCAGCACCACCAAATCAGTTTTACAACAAATACTAAAGGAACTTCTCTAGGCAGGAAACACAAGGAAAGGACCTATAGAAAATAAACCCAAAACAATTAAGAAAACGGTAACAGGATTATACATATAAAAAATGACCTTAAATGTAAATGGATTAAATACACCAACCAAAAGACATAGACTGGGTGGATGAAAACATGTTCATGTATGCACCTTCACTTATGACATCACTATGCTTGACCCTCCCAAACTGTATATGTAACTATTTTATACTGTTAATCATGTTCCCATTATGACCTGCAATTGTAATTATCTTTTATTTTTTGTCAGGTTATTGACTGTGAAAACTGATAAACATCTTTTACTATTGGGATTATATATCTATTACTCACTTACTACTACTGTATTGTGATTGGTCAACATTTAACTATATCATGCCATTCATTCCCTTCTGGCTTGTAGAGTTTCTATCCCTTCTGTAAGTGATAAACTGATGGGAGTTCCCTTGTATGTTGTCATTTTTCCTTTAATATTTTATCTTTGTCTTTAATTTTCATCAGTTTGATTACTATGTGTCTCTCTGTGTTTCTCCTCGGGTTTACCCTGCCTGGGACTTTCTGTGCTTTCTGGACTTGGTTAACTATTTCCTTGCCCACGTTTGGGAAGTTTTCAGCTGTTATCTCTTCAAATATTTTCTCAGGTCCTTTCTCTTGCTCTTGTCCTTCTGGGACCCTATAATGTGAATGTTGGTGTGTTTAATGTTGTCCCAGAGGTCTCTTGGTCAACAGAAAAATAACAGAAATCTTGCCTAGAAAATCCCATGGACGGAGGAGCCTGGCGGGCTGCATTCCACGGGGTAGCTGAGAGTCAGGCATGACTAAGCAACTTCACTTTCCCTTTTCACTTTCATTCATTGGAGAAGGAGATGGCAACCCACTCCAGTAATCTTGCCTGGAGAATCCCAGGGATGGAGGAGCCTGGTAGGCTGCCATCTATGGGGTCGCACAGTCGGACACAACTGAAGTGACTTAGCAGCAGCAGCAGCAGCATAGCACCAAAACTAGGATCTAATAGAAAACCTATAATTACTTTTTGAAATCCAGATGCATCTCTGAACTGTCTTGAAATTAATGCTCAAGTATTGATTTTTTTCTCCAAAGCTCCAGATGTGTTTCTAATGAGCAGTCATGTTTAAAAACAACTGAACTATATGATGGTCTTTTATCTAGTTTGTTTCACTTTTTCTGTTTCATATTCAGTGCTCCCATTTCATTTAGTTTATGTTCTCCAATTTCTCCATCTCTTCTTTTTTTGGGGATGTTCTTTCTCAAGCCTTTATCAAATGTAGTAGGAAAGCTTTTATATATATATAATAAATATGTGTAATATATATATGTTTAAAAAACATGAGTTTTTGCCTAACTAAAAAAACTGACATTTTGATTCCACTTGTTTGACTTAGTATGAATAGAATGTTAGATTTCTAATTAAAAAATAGATATGTAACAAGCAACAAAGGTTTACTGTACAGCACAGGGAACTAGTCAATATCTTGTAATAACTTATGATGGAAAAATCATACATTACATATATTTGTATAACTGAATCACTTTGCTGTGCACCTGAAACACTGTAACTCAATTATACTTCAATAAAATATACTTATTAAAAAAAAAGAATTCAAGTGAGGCTGCCATAGAGGAGTACGTTTGTGAGCCTTGCCCTTGGTAAATTGTGGATGACTGTAGTGGAACCTTCACTATGGGTATTATCAGCATGGAGTCTTCCAGGCTACTAAGGGCTTCTGTAACGGCCCTGTTGGAAGGAATTTGGCATCTACTGACAGGCAGTGTCAATGCTGTGTGGATCTGAGTCGCTCAGACTGGAGATACCTTCGTCATGTGGGGGGACATTGTTTTCCACCATCAATTGTGGTCTGGTGCTGCTGTGGGGCAAGAAAGACCCCTGGAGCTCGCTCACCCCTGGAGCACTGACCAGCGCTGTGCCAGGTGCCCACAGTGGCCACTGGCCACGGCTGGCTCAGCAATGATGGGGGTGCATCCCGCTAGCCCTCATCAAGGGTGCTGGCACCCTCCAAACTCACTACAGGGCCCAGCAGTTCTGCAATGCATCCCCATTCCTGGAGGAGCTCTGCCAGCTGCCCCCGAGTGTACCCTGGCTGCAGGTTACCCCAGCTATCAACAATATCATGGAGGAAGTGACCACTTATCACTACTTCCATGGGAGCGCCTCTTCTGTTCTCTCCCTAGTTATCTACCTCGAAGGGAGGGCTGGCTCCCAGGTGGCCCTAGGACCCTTCAGAGAGGGCCTCTACTCTATTCCCTTATCCCAGGTTGGGTGTGGGGTACCCTAGCTGCCTCGATGGCTGGGTCCCTTCTCTATCAGGGCACCACAGTCCCTACTCACATGTAACACACTCCCACCCTAGCGTCTCTACACAGCGCCCTGATGAGCATTTAAAGTCAGTTTTGAAAGGTCTCTGTACTTACTCCTTGAGTCCCACACAGGAGCTATTCTCTAGGACAGGGGCAGAGCACTCTTCAGGGACTTGGGAGCCCTCGGATTTGGAGCCACACAGAGAGTGGTCTCTAACAAAGGCTTGTGGGATGAATATGTTGGAGGGGAAATGAAAAAAAAAAAAAAATTTCAAAGGAGAAAAAAATATGCTACAAAATGAATACACCTGTGGGTGACAGATTATAGATTTCCTGCTGAGATTTGTCACTGTTTTTTTCTAAAACATATACTTGTATTTCATCCCTCTATTCAAAACTTTTCATGTATCCCTGCTAGTGCTGCTGCCGCTGCTAAGTTGCTTTAGTCGTGTCTGACTCTGCGTGACCCCATAGATGGCACCCCACCAGGCTCCACTGTCCCTGGGATTTTCCAAGCAAGAACACAGGAGTGGGTTGCCATTTCCTTCTCCAATGCATGAAAAGTGAAAGTGAAGTCGCTCAGTCATGTCCAACTCTTAGTGACCCCATGGACTGCAGCCCACCAGGCTCCTCTGTCCATGGGATTTTCCAGGCAAGAGTACTGGAGTGGGGTGTCATGTATCCCTAGTGAATAATGAAGTTGGCTCAGTCGTGTCCGACTCTTTGCAATCCTGTGGACTGTAGGCCACCAGGCTCCTCCATCCATAGGATTTCCCAGGCAAGAATACTGGAGTGGGTTGCCATTTCCTTCTCCAGAGGACCTTCCCGACCCAGGATCAAACCTGGGTTTCCCTCATTGCAGGCAGATCCTTTAACCTCTGAGCCACCAGGGAAGCCCTACTGTCAACTAAATAAAGTTCAAACTCCATGACATTCAGGGGAGCTCAGGAGACAAGGGACCTAAATGCAGCATTGTGTAACGGCTGTTGTTCAGTCGCTAAGTTATGTCCGGCTCTTTGCCCCTCACGACTGCAGCATGCCAGGCTTCCCTGTCCTTCACTATCTCCCGAAGTCTGCTCAAATCATGTCCACTGAGTTGGTGATGTTACTTAAGCATCTCATCATCTGCCACCCCCTTTCCTTTTGCCTTTAATCTTCCCCAGCAGCAGCGTCTTTTCCAATGCGTAGGCTCATGTGATGGTAGACGCTTACTGACCAAATGCAATCATTTCTCCAAAGTGACTGAAACAGTAGTATGCAAGGGTGAAGGGTGGAGAAGGATAAATCTGAGAGAACAGAGGGCCCACAGAACTGAAAGCTTCAACAAACTCAAATGATGGAGAGAAAGAGAACAGGCTGGAACTGAGACTCAAGGGACATAAAAATTCCAGGAGATAATGAGGCCCAGGTTCCTAATGAGGTCAAAGGAGCTCAGAGAAGAATTTTAGGTTCGGTCGTTCACTCCCCACATGGATACTGAAGTTGGCCAGGATGACGGCAGGGATACGTATGTATGGGTGAGTGAGCCAGGAGTCAGCGCCTCTGAGAAGCGACAGGGAGGGAGGTGAATGACTGATACAAGAGGGACACACGGTGTGGAACAAGAGAATGAAACGTAAAGTTGTTACCGTGGAAGGGTGCTGGTGTGAAAGCAAATGTACTGCTTCAAGAAAATGCCAGTACCATGGATATCCAGCTGATGCCCACAAGGTTCACAACGCTGATGAACTTGAAATTGTGCTGAAGTCTGAACCTAAACCGCCTGCCCAAAGGCTGACATACAGGAGAGCTCCATGTGTGATCCACCAAGCAATTTCAGAGTTGCTTGATAATTCCTGATGATTCTCGGCTATAATTTGTCCTCAAAAAAGAACAAGGGTCTACTGAACCCTTGTTCTTTTATTCCTTGAGTAGGAAGTTCCTCAAACAAGTAGGGCTAAGGCTCAGTGCCCAGTACTCAAACGTCATTTCTTTCCTTCTTATGCTATCCCCTGCCTGTATGTACTCATCAGGCAATTTCTGTTCTCATTCCCTACAGCATAATAAAGAAAAAGTAGGAGCGAAGACCAGATGGGAAAAACCCCACTTTTGCCCTTGCTATAGAGAGGCAGAAAAGTAGGAAGGTAATTAGGAGGACAGCACCAGACACCAAGAAAATCATCCAATCTTTTAGTTAGAAGAGTCCTTAGAGATCATCTTCAACATAATACAGGAACCCCCTATAAATTACTTTAAAAAAAAATTCTATTTATTTACTTTTGGCTGGGCTGGGTCTTCTCTGCCACATGGGCTTTTCTCTAGTGAGGGAGAGCAGGGGTCGCCCTCCAGTTGCGGTGCAGACTTCTCGCTGCAGAGGCTGCTCTTGTTGCAGAGCACGGGCTCTAGCGTGCGCAGCTTCGGCAGGTGCGGCTCTGGGGCTCTGGAGCCCAAGCTCTGCACTTGCGGTGCCTGCAGGCTCAGCTGCTCCACGCCATGTGGAGCCCTCCTGGACCAGGCACGGGGCCTGTGCCTCCTGCGCTGGCAGGTGGATTCTCCACTGCCGAGCCACCAGGGAAGCCCAGTGTTTAGTGCAGAAAGGTCCTTTTAATAACCAAACTCTTGATTCCTGGATGCCCATTCATGGGTCCTGGTTCTCTTCTCTGGAGAAGCATCACTGGACAGATAAACTGTATTTCACTTATCGATGGTGCAAAATACCATAAACTGTAAAGTGCATCATCACTGTACGTATCATGAAGAAAAAATCCTGTGAAACCATAAGATGCCATCAAATGTAAGAAACACCTCCAAGAATTGATGAAAACTCCTCTTCACTGGGAAGAAGTCAAAGACATCTTCTCTGGAACTCTGCCTCAGTCTTTTCCTCATACTAAATATTCCCAAAGTCCCAAATTATTCATTTTAAAAAAAGATTTTTAAAAGAATCTAACATTCGCAACTTGGAAATCTAAAAACTTTTCCCCTAAATCATTCAAGAATAAGCTACAGGCATGATGCCACATCATCCCTAAACATTCAGTGTGTACTCTATAAACAAACAAAAAACCCACTTATAAATAAATAGTACAACCACCCAAATCAGGAAATTAACACTGATACATTACTGCTGTCTAATCTGAGAGTCCATTCAATTCACTCGATTTCCCAATAACGTTCTTTACAGTGGTCCACGCCAGAGCCACACGTTACATTTAGCCGTCTCAGGCTTTGCCTGACGCTCACGCCCTCAATGTCTTTATTCTATAGAATGTACCTCATTCCGGACGTGTCCGGTGTTCCCTTGTGGTGTGATGCTGTGCTCTTTCTGGTGGATACTCCCAGGGGGCACAGTTTGGATATAACCCCCATCACTAGTGATGTTCACTTTGATCATTCGTAAGAGTCATGTCCTCCAGGCATTTCCAGTGACTCTTTCCCCTAGTAATTGTTAAGTATTCTGTAGGGAGGTATTCTGAGACTAGGTAAGCATTCCATTCCTCATCAAACTTTCACTTTATTTTATTTTTTAGATCAGTATGAATTTATGGTTATTATTTTACTTAGTGGTCTAAAACACTATCATTATTAACTTGATGCTAAAATTCCAAATTGTGTTCAATAAAACTTTTTCCATTCTGTCCTTTTTTTGGACATTTTAAAATGTCTCTTTCAATTAAGAATGAATATAATACTTCAATACCAAAAGCAGCATGACACTAATGTCTCCCTTCATCTGAAGAGTATGCTTACAGGGATACAGGTCAAGCTTTCAATATATTTATTAGCAGCCATGCTACATTTTAGCATATGCTGAGCTTCCATGATTATTGTTCCCAGCCCTCCTCAACTTGAACTGTTACGTTCTCCACAAAACCTAGTTATTAATTTTTTTACACCATTTGTGGGCTGACCTAATGAATACTTTCTTTTCATTGTCATACGTTCCAAGATCCACCTAGTTTTGTGCCATTTTCAAGTTAAGATACCTATATTTATGTTTTCTTGTAAGTTTCATTTAAAAAAAATCTTATTTAAATACAGTTGATTTACAATGTTAATGTCTGCTGTACTGCAAAGTGACTCAATTATACATGTATATATTTTTTCACATTCTTTTCCATTCTGACTTATCACAGGATATTGAATACAGTTCCCCATGCTATACAGTCGGACCCTGTTGTTTATCTGTCCTATGTATCAGTTTGCGTCTACTAATTCTAAACTCCCCATCTTTCCCTCCTACACATCCCTTGCTCCTTGGCAACCACAAGTCTGTTCTCTCTGAGTCTGTTTTATAGATATGTTCGTATGTGCCATATTTTAGACTCCATGCGTAAGTGATAACAGATGGTGTCTGTCCTTCTCTTTCTGACTTACTTTAGTTTGTATGATAATCTCTAGGTTCATCAGTGTTGCTGCAAATGGCACTATTTCCTTCTTTTTTATGGCTGAGTAATATTCCACTGTATTGGGAAAAGAGTTCCTTTGGTTTTTAAGGAAAAATAAAAGACATTTTTCATTTTCACTGAGAACTTCATTAAACAGTGTATTCACCGTTTTGTTCCACTACCTTCTGCCACTTTTCAGGCAACTTCAAAATTTCATTTCCCAAAACTTTTTATCTCTTTGAGCAAAAAACTGTTTCAGGTGCCTTTTATAATCCTTCCGGAAATCAAATTTTTCTTCTAAGAGAATTTTTGTAAAGACAGAAATAAATGGAAATCTGAAGGTTCAATGTTTGATAATTGTGGACTTTTTAATGATGGCCATTCTGACCCATGTGAGGTGGAACCTCGTTATAGTTTTGCTTTGCATTTCTCTAATAATAAGTAATGATCAGCATCTTTTCATTTGCCTATTGGTCACCTGTTATGTTTTCTTTGGAGAACTGTCTATTTAGGTCTTCTGCTCATTTTTTTTTATTGGGTTGTTTGTTTTTCTGTTACTGAACTATATGAGCTGTTTGTATATTTTAGAAAGTAAGCCCTTGTCAGTTCTACCACTTGCAAATATCTTCTCCCAGCCCATAGGCTGTTTTTTCATTCTGTTTATGATTTCCTTTGCTGTGCAAAAGCCTGAAAATTTGATTAGATACAAGTTTTTGATTAAAAAAAATTTTTAATGAGTGGAGAAAGAAAAGTTAAGTCCACAGGCATTCCAACCAGGAAAGATTTAAGTTGAGAAGAAAACTTAAGATAGCTTTTACACCAAGCACCAGCACTCCAAAGGCCTTACAATATGCTTTTTATGTTTAAAAACTTCTGGAAAATGGATGGTGGTTGGTGTCAGTCAGGTTTATCACTTTTAGAGTGGGAGTTTACAGATAAGCAAAGGGAGAAAACCACAAGGATCCATGTAATGTAATGGATTAGAGTTGGAGACCTAAAAATGAACTCATTCTTAGTTTAATATAGATACAAAAGGTTATATAAATAAATATTTAGTAAACACATATATATGTCCTTTGTCTGTCAACTGAGAAGGTCCAGAAACAATAAAACCTTAATAGTAACAAGTACATCTAAAACCCAGAGCTTGATTTCTAGTATCATTTTTCCAATAAATGGAAACTAGGGTTCCTTGGAGAAATCCTTGATTCTAGGAATGGTAAAGGAAATATATACAAGATGAACCTGGAGCATCTTATAGCACCAGAAAAGAAGAAAATGCTCAAAACACGAAACAAACAAAAAACCAACACTCGTAGTAACAGAAACATGTCAAAGGACACAAGAGTCAACTGAAAGAGCTCCCAATGGCCAAAGTTGGAATAATGTGAACAAAAAATAAGTCAACAAATATTGTACCAAATAAATATCCTTATGTCCATTCTGATACATATAAATGACTGAATAAATCAACAGGAAAGAGACAAACCACCCACATGGAATAATCCCAAGTAAATTTGTAACACTCTACGTTAAGGAGGGGAATCTAACACCCAGTGCTTGATGTGTGGGCTGTGCACAGTGGCCTCCTACAGAGTGCTGCATGGAAGAGGGAAAGAGGAATGTTATAATGGAGAAGCCTGACCAACAGCCAGGTAGTCAAGGCAACACCAACAGTGATCACTCACACAGATAAAGCATGACAGGCGACGAGAATGACATCTTACCCCTGTGGCCTTCCTCCCCCAATCCCATGCTACTGCTAAGTCACTTCAGTCGTGTCCGACTCTGTGCGACCGCACAGACGGCAGCCCACCAGGCTCCCCCGTCCCTGGGATTCTCCAGGCAAGAACACTGGAGTGGGTTGCCATGTCCTTCTCCAATGCGTGAAAGTGAAAAGTGAAAGTGAAGTCACTTAGTCGTGTCCGACCCTCAGCAACCCCATGGACTGTAGCCCTCCAGGCTTCTCCGTCCATGGGATTTTCCAGGCAAGAATACTGGAGTGGGGTGCCACTGCCCTCTCCGCCCAATCCCATATCCTCAGTCTAATCATGAAGAAAAAGCAAACAAATCCCAATGAAGGACATTACACAAAATACCTGAACAGGAGTCCTAAAAAACTGTCATAGCCAAGAGAAGTCTAGCAGATATAATAACCAAAAGTAATATAATATCCTGGATGGGATCCTGGAACTCCAAAGGACATTAGATAAAAACTAAAGAAATTGGAATAAAATTGGAAGTGAAGTGAAAGTTGCTCAGTCGTGTCCAACTCTTGCAACCCCATGGACTAGACTATAGCCTCCCAGACTCCTCTGTCCATGAGATTCTCTAGGCCAGAATACTGGAGTGGGTAGCCATTCCCTTCTCCAGGGATCTTCCCAGCCCTGGGATCGAACCCACGTCTCCCACATTGCAGGCAGATTCTTTACCAGCTGAGCCACAAGGGAAGCCCAAGGCTAAGCCCAACTGAATAAAATATGGACTTTAGTTAATAATAACATACCAAGAGTTTCCCTGGTGGCTTAGTGCGTAAAGAACCCGCCTGCGGGAGACATTAAGAGACATGGGTTTGATCCCTGGGTCAGGAAGATCCCCTGGAGAAGGGCAGGGCAACCCACTCCAGTATTCTTGCCTGGAGAATCCTATGGACAGATGAGCCTGGTGGGCTACAGTCCATGGGGTCACCAAGGATGGGACAGGACTGAAGTGACTTCACATGCACACGTGTGTGCAATTAATAATTGTTAATAATAATAACATACCAATACTGGTTCATTAACTGCAACAAATGTACCATGCTAATGTAATATGTTAATAATAAGAGAAACTGGGCACAGTGTCTATGGGAATTATCTGTACTATCTTTGCAATTTTTCTGTGAATGTAAATCAGTTCTACAAGGTTTATTTTAAAAAGTCATGCTATAAAGTGGAACTTATCTGAAAAAAAAAAAAGTGACTAGAAAACAAAAAACAACACTTTTAAAGTGCTGAAACCCAGAATTCTACATCTATGTCCTTAAAAAATGATAGCAGAAAAAGACACTTTAGGGTAAATGAATGATGAGAGAATTTGTCATAGCAGATCTGTGCTGCAAGAAATGATTTAAAGGATTATCTAGACTGAAAGGGAAATGACACTAGATGGTATCTGTGACTACACAAAGGAAAAAAGAACACCAGAAATGCAACACATGAGTAAATAATATAAAAGCCTATCACTTTTCCCTTCATCAGTTTTCCTGTTCCCATTACCCTCACCAACAAGTGACTTCTTTTCCTTCTTCCTCCAAAGGTTCTACAGACTTAAGAGTTTGACAGTAAGTCTTACAAGGGCAGAAAAGCCCTCCTAGGGAGAGTCCATCTACAAACTCTGGGGAAGGATTTTACAGTTAAAAATATGGAGGGGGTACTTCTGGCATTTAGTAGGCATGTGCCTGGGAGGCTAAACACTCTGCAAATACAAAGGACAGTTCTACAGAGCCAAGTATTATCAGTATCTTGCTGCTGCTGCTAAGTCACTTCAGTCATGTCCGACTCTGTGCGACCCCACAGACGGCAGCCCACCAGTCTCCCCCGTCCCTGGGATTCTCCAGGCAAGAACACTGGAGTGGGTTGCCATTTCCTTCTCCAATGCATGAAAGTGAAAAGTGAAAGTGAAGTTGCTCAGTCGTGTCCGACCCTCAGTGACCCCATGGACTCCAAAAACTCAAACTGAGGAGCACTGTAAGGTATCAATCACTCTTTACCAGTCCTCTAACACATGGAGCAAGGCTGCACCATTTTCCTTAGCAGCTGTGGCTGCGGCATTAGCTCTGAGCTTGTCCCTGTAAATCCAGGTCACCGTCATATGAACAGCTAACAAGTAAAAAATGCCTTCTGTCCTGTAACCTGTGAAACTGATTTCTAAGCTAGTATTCTAAACCCCACGCAGATCCTTTGCATTATTTTAGCTCCCTCTTCTACCGCTGGAGAGGAAAGGATAAGCACAAGCAAGATAAAATCACAAGTCAAGTGATGAGTCCAATCAATTTCCTCAGGATACTGAGCCTGCAGTGTCTCAATTAGGAATACTAGACGATAAATTGTCTTAAGTATCTAGCAGAGGGAGGGGCTCTCTACTTCCAGGGAAATAAAGGACAAGTTCAGAGCTTACAGGAATGTTTTAAAACAATCATCAGCAGTCATTTTTTAAAAGCTGTTATTTTTCAAAAGCTACTGCTTACATATTAATTTCAGATTTTTCTTGATAATTATGAATTTCTGAAAAAAGTGTATGGATCATATGGAAGATACAGAAGAGATATTTGCAAACTCAGGCCACAGACACAATTAAGAGTCTATTTTCTGCTTTAGTAGTATATTTAAAATGAAAACTCAATCTTTTCTGAAGTAATTAAATTCATATTCAATTAGAACCTAAAAACTAAACAGTTAAAGCAACATTAGGACTATTATTTATTTTCTTGAAGGGCTTTTAGAATAAAGGAATAGATTTACATTAAGTGGCCCAAATTATGGATATTTAAAGATATTTTACAATGTATTTGTGATTTATCTTTACTTGTTTTCATAAAGTGTGATTTTTTTCCTATTCACAAAGAGACTATTCTATATTCTACAGAGTAATATTTTTCCATTCATTGCTAGATAATGTAGAGCTATATACTTTTTTAAAAAAAGAGAATATGATGCAGAAAAGGTGAAGAGCTATTTGATTGATTCTATTCAACCAGTTAAAGGAACACTAAAAGCATCCGATACTGCTAATTGACATAAAGATAGAAAAGTAAATTATTTGGTTAAACATTTACCTAAATTACCTCATCTTCCTATTAGCAATGAAAAAATGCTCACAGATTCTTACAGACATACAAATAAAAGTATCAAAGAGCTCTCTGACTTCACAACAATTTGACACAATTTATGACTGTTAAGCAATAAAGTCTATATGAATTTTTAAAAACCAGGAAAATAAATCCTTAACTTTTATACAAATGTGCATAATTTTAAACTATGCAAGTGCCCATAACTTCCCCTTTATACTACCACATATTTGTTAACTACATTACAAAGAACTTATTCTGCCAAGTAGAGGTAACAAATAAAACCACAAATTGAGCGGTCTTTCCTGTCAATGATGTCATGGACACTGCGCCAGAAAGGATGTCCTTCAGCCACCAGATGAAGGGCATTCATTAGAGCAAACAGGAATAAGCTCTTGAAACATTGTCAACAAGGCAAGAAAATGAAATACTTTAAAATTAGTTATAAAATATATCCTCAAATGAAATGAAAGCTTAACAAAACTAAATATCTTCATGAAATCATTTCAATGCAGCACATACTTATTTTGTTCAAGATATTTTGCTAACCACTGCAGAAAATAAAAAGACACAAACTTTAACTTAAAGAAACCCACAGTCTTCTCTCCACCGCCAGTCAAGTATACACATGATGACAGCAGAAAGCAGAAGGACAGTGCCGTCGAGAGGCACAAACAAGACATCATGAAGACTGCAGGGGCCTCAGCCAGTAACTCACTGAGGCTGTGGCCCAGGGCTCCTTTTATCAACTCTTGCCAGTTCATATTAGTGCATATTACAGTGCACAGCACAGAGCGCTTTTTCTCAAATGAAGGGTGGATAACAGAATTGTCATGTGAGCAGGGGAGGGCTAAAACATGGATCTCCCCCCTGAGATGTGGAACTACAGGTATATTTCAGGGATCTGTGCAGGCACAGATACAGGGGGTATCTAGTTACTCTGACAGAAGGGTCCTTGAACCTTACACAGAAACAGGAAGAAAGGGCTCTGTGAAGGGAGAGAGAAGCAGTGCACTAATGAGCCAGGAAAGCAATGGTTCCCAGAGCACAGAGACTGTCTGTGCTGCTGCCCTCCACAACAAGCACTCATGGCCTTCCCGAGAAAGAGACCGAGAGACCAAAGAGGCTTTCCTACACAGGAGGCAATGCGGCCTACGTCACAGGGAGGAAGTCAGTGAAAAATCCAAGACAGAAACCTGGCCAGGAGGCAATGTGGCCTGCATCACAGGGAGGAAGCCAGTGAAAAACCTGAGATGGAAATCTAGCTTTCTTATCTTTACCTCTTTCTCAAAGCAAGATCTGTAGACCAGCGGCATTAGTATCACATATAAACTTACTAAAAGTACAGAATCTGGCACTAGTATCATATATAAACTTACTAAAAATACAGAATTTCAGGTTACACTCCAGAGCTACTGAATCAAAATCTCCATTTTAACAAGATCCCCAGAGGATACACATGTATATCAAAACCTGAAGAGTGTCCCAGAGCCTCTGTCTAGATGTGACATTTCTGGATCACAAGGTTTGAGTTCTTTAATGGTATTAGACGGCACTGAATTTCTCTCTGAAACATTGTTATCAATTTACTGTCTCACGTTGTTCTTTCTAATTTTCTGTGTATCATAAAGCCATAGTTTCGCAATATAAAGCCATTTCTTATTGCTCTTATACTACATTTGCCTTACAAAAGTTCTATATCCTAAGATATATCCTCGAACTCTATCCCTAATTTTCCTTATTTGTGTCATCAGCTAAAATGTAATAAAAGAGTTACATGGTCAATAAATTTGGGAAACTGCAGGTTAATCAATTAAAACAAGTCTTTAAGACTTCTCAGAGACTTCAGTATGTTTATTAGGAGCTTCTAAAATTGGAATATTTTTCAAGCATTTTCTAAAACTTATTTCATCATTTACCTTTTTTTCCTCCAGGGGTCGCCTATGGAACATTTCTGGATACTCTTAACATTTCAAGGAACACAGATGGAAAATCCATGTTAATTTAGAAAGAATTCTCTCCTTTTCTAAACAAAAATCATTTGGGGGGGGGGGCGGGGAAACAAACAGGAT
>SJYA01003716.1:0-43284 GCA_006410615.1 Neotragus moschatus | reverse complement strand
CGGGAAAACAAACTTGATTCCCTCTCTTATAATTCCCAGATCTCTACATACTTAAAAGACTCTCATTCTCACTACCTCTCTAGTGGTTTTGTGTATGTAAAACAACATCACATAAAAAGAAAAATACATTCTGCTCAGTTAAATTTCTCTATATCCATTTTTCTCTCTGTTTTCAGTAAGAAGAAAACAGCAAGGAATGATTAGGTCCAAAATTTCGAAGTGTTTTCTTCCCTCTAATACAGCTGATGAGAGCAAACTGGCATCTGCTCTGAGACCTAGGCAGAAAAACCACTGTCATTTTTTTTTTTTTTTTGAAGATAACTGATTTACAATGCTGTGCTGGTGATTTCCGACAGTGAAAGTCACACATTCTATTTTATTTATACTTTCCTTAAAAAGTTTCAGTTTTCCTACAATGAGCACAAATTACTTTTGGAGAAAGAAAAAAAATTTAATTCTAAAATGTTTAATCTGAAGGGAAGAAAACAAGTTAGAGCAATAAAATTTAAATTAATGTGCATTATTCTATCAAGATATACACAAAAGTATCAATGATCTTAAGTTAGGGTGAGGTCTTTGCAAGATAACTGTCTAAAATTGGTAATGCAAATATTAATTATATGATTAAAGAGTTAATTCTAAAGAAATAAGTCATTAATCTTTAACATTTTTTATAAGTGCAGAATTAAAGTTTATCTAAGTTTCAACTAGCTGTAAGAGACAGACTGGTAAACTGAAAGGCAAACACCAAAAAACCTGTGTCTAAGCCTCTCCTGTTAGCCCTTATTTGCTTCATCTCTTGGTCTGTAAGTGGGAGAGTACCTATAACATACATGGCCATGATGAGGCCGTGAGGCATGATCGTCTAAGAAAATATGTTCAAAAGGGACTCCTCCACATCACATCATCAGAGAAACACAAATTAAAACAACCTATTACAAGGACCAAAAAGGAGAAAAAAAAAAACTGACAGCACTAAATGCTGGTGAGGGTGTTGAGTAACACGAAATTTTCATTTTCTGCTGCTGGAAATATATAAAGTGGTGCAGCCACTCTGGAAGATAGTTTGATGGTTTCTTACAAAACTATCCTCTTACTGTACAACTTAGCAATCAGGCTCCCGAGTATTTATCCAAGGGAACTGAAAACTCATGTCCACACAAAAACCTGTACATATATGTCTATGGTAGCTTCACTCATAACTGCTCAAACCCAGAAGAAACCAAGATGTCCCTCAGTAAGTGACTCGATATATAAACTGTGGAACATCAAGAAACCAGAATATTCTGCACTCAAAAATAATGAGCTATCAAGTCATGAAAAGACATGGAGGAAACCTAAATGCATATAACTAAGTGAAAAAAGCCAGTATGAGAAATGTCCAGATTCTGCTGGGAACCTAAAATTGCTTTAAAAAATAAAGTCTAATAAAAATGAAAAAACTCAGTCATATATTGCCTGCCATATATATAGCAGTGCTCAATAAACTGCACCATTGTTATTAAAACAAGTACATTATAAATATCCTGTTTCCAAAAAAATGAAGAAATATGGTTCTACCGTAATTAAAGTAATTACTAAGTTAGTTTCAACAGTCATTTTGATAAGATAAAAGGCATGACATAATCTGGATGGATGATTCTAAATCTAAGATATTACTTTTCAGAGTTATCAAGTGAAATGTAAAATGACTAAGGATCAGTCACAGTCAGTTCCTTCATAAGTGCAAGTCTCACAGTCTTCTACTGTCATTACATAAGAAAAAGTTCAACTAAAAGAAAAAAAAGCATCTCAACAAACAAATGGCAATACCGAAGAAAAACATAATCCTAGAATTATGTTGGAAATGATATGGTTTCAGCAAGAGGTAGAATGCCTTCCTATAAAGCAGTAATTTGCCAGAAGGAAAACAAAATCTACAACTTCCTTTTTTTGTTTACCTGGATGAGTCATGGTGACTGGCTCCTCTTTGGATTTATTATTGTAGATGACTACAGCAACTGCATTGTGGAAAGCAGCCCGTGATATTTTCTCTTTAAAAGTGCAATTTCCCCTCTGCAGCAAGGCAATCCACTGTTTGATGTTAGGAGGGACAAAGAACCGTGTTTGAGGATCACAGCCCAGATGATCAGCAACTAGACAGATGGGAAGAGGGGAAAAAAAACAACCAGAGACATTAACTTTTTCCTCAAGGAAATAAAATCAATCAAGTCTTCGTCAAAGTGCTTAACTATTCTCTGGATACCATAGCACTTCAAGCAGCTTGCTCCCAGCAAAGCTATAAATACATCCACAAAGGACAACGCAATGAATCCGAGTCTGTATCTGTACAGGGAGAGAGATGCTCCATTAAAACGTTACCTGTAAAGGAAATCAGAAGGGAAAGACTCTGTTTAACTTCACAGATTGACAAAATATAAAAGACTGATCATATGTAATGTAGGTTGGTGAAGAGAGGAAGAAGATACGACAAACAGAACCCCCAGCAATCCAAGGGATGGATCTACCCTGACTTCTGCTCATTCACTGCAGTTCAGGTCAGTTGCTCAGTCCTGTCTGACTTTCTGCCATGCCATGAACTGCAGCACACCAGGCTTCCCTGTCCCTCACCAACTCCAGGAGCTTGCTTAAACTCACATCCATCAAGTTGGTGATGCTATCCAACCATCTCATGCTCTATTGTCCCCTTCTCCTCCTGCATTCAATCTTTCCCACCATCAGGGTCTTGTCCATTAAGTCAGTTCTTCACATCAGATGGCCAAACTATCAAGAGTTTCACCTTGAGCATCAGTTCTTCCCATGAATATTCAGGACTGATTTCCTTTTGGATTGACTGGTTTGATCTACTTGCAGTCCAAGGGACTCAAGAGTCTTCTCCAACACCACAGTTGAAAAGCATCAATTCGGTGCTCAGCTTTCTTTACAGTCCAACTCTCACATTCATACATGACTACCGGAAAAATCATAGCTTTGACTAGATGAACCTTTGTCAGCCAAGTAATGCCTCTGCTTTTTAATATGCTGTCTAGGTTGGTCATAACTTTTCTTCCAAGGAACAATCGTCTTTTAATTTCATGGCTGCAGTAACCATCCGCAGTGATTTTGGAGCCCAAAAAATAGTCTGTCACTGTTTCCACTGTTTCCCCATCTATTTCCCATGAAGTGATGGGTTCAGATGTCATGATCTTCGTTTTCTGAATGTTGAGCTTTAAGCCAACTTTTTCGGCTTTGTAGTTCCTCTTTACTTTCAGCCATAAGGGTGGTGTCATCTGCATATCTGAGGTTATTGATTCCTCCCAGCAATCTTGATTCCAGCTTGTGCTTCATCCAGCCCGGCATTTCGCATGATGTACACTGCATATAAGTTAAATAAGGAGGGTGACAATATACAGCCATACTCCTTTCCCAATTTGGAACCAGTCTGTTGTTCCATGTTTGGTTCTAACTGTTGCTTCCTGAGCTGCATACAAACTTCTCAAGAGGCAGGTCAGGTGGTCTGGTACTACCATCTCTTTAAGAATTTTCCACAGTTTGTTGTGATCCACACAGTCAAAGACTTTGGCATAGTCAATAAAGCAGAAATAAATGTTTTTCTGGAACTCTCTTGCTTTTTCGATGATCCAGCAGATGTTGGAGATTTGATCTCTGGTTCCTCTGCCATTTCTAAACCCAGCTTGAACATCTGGAAGGTCACGGTTCACATACTGTTGAAGCCTGGCTTGGAGAATTTTGAGCATTACTTTGCTAGCATGTGAGATGAGTGCAATTGTGCAGTAGTTCGAGCACTCTTTGGCATTGTCTTTTTTTGGGATTGAAATTAAATCAGACCTTTTCCAGTCCTATGGCCACTGCTGAGTTTTCCAAATTTGCTGGCATACTGAGTGCAGCACTCTCACAGCATCATCTTTCTGGATTTGAAATAGCTCCACTGGGATTCCATCACCTCCACTAGCTTTGTTCGTAATGATGCTTCCTAAGGCCCACTTGACTTCATCTGGCTTTAGGTGAGTGATCACACCATTGTNCTCCAACACCACAGTTGAAAAGCATCAATTCGGTGCTCAGCTTTCTTTACAGTCCAACTCTCACATTCATACATGACTACCGGAAAAATCATAGCTTTGACTAGATGAACCTTTGTCAGCCAAGTAATGCCTCTGCTTTTTAATATGCTGTCTAGGTTGGTCATAACTTTTCTTCCAAGGAACAATCGTCTTTTAATTTCATGGCTGCAGTAACCATCCGCAGTGATTTTGGAGCCCAAAAAATAGTCTGTCACTGTTTCCACTGTTTCCCCATCTATTTCCCATGAAGTGATGGGTTCAGATGTCATGATCTTCGTTTTCTGAATGTTGAGCTTTAAGCCAACTTTTTCGGCTTTGTAGTTCCTCTTTACTTTCAGCCATAAGGGTGGTGTCATCTGCATATCTGAGGTTATTGATTCCTCCCAGCAATCTTGATTCCAGCTTGTGCTTCATCCAGCCCGGCATTTCGCATGATGTACACTGCATATAAGTTAAATAAGGAGGGTGACAATATACAGCCATACTCCTTTCCCAATTTGGAACCAGTCTGTTGTTCCATGTTTGGTTCTAACTGTTGCTTCCTGAGCTGCATACAAACTTCTCAAGAGGCAGGTCAGGTGGTCTGGTACTACCATCTCTTTAAGAATTTTCCACAGTTTGTTGTGATCCACACAGTCAAAGACTTTGGCATAGTCAATAAAGCAGAAATAAATGTTTTTCTGGAACTCTCTTGCTTTTTCGATGATCCAGCAGATGTTGGAGATTTGATCTCTGGTTCCTCTGCCATTTCTAAACCCAGCTTGAACATCTGGAAGGTCACGGTTCACATACTGTTGAAGCCTGGCTTGGAGAATTTTGAGCATTACTTTGCTAGCATGTGAGATGAGTGCAATTGTGCAGTAGTTCGAGCACTCTTTGGCATTGTCTTTTTTTGGGATTGAAATTAAATCAGACCTTTTCCAGTCCTATGGCCACTGCTGAGTTTTCCAAATTTGCTGGCATACTGAGTGCAGCACTCTCACAGCATCATCTTTCTGGATTTGAAATAGCTCCACTGGGATTCCATCACCTCCACTAGCTTTGTTCGTAATGATGCTTCCTAAGGCCCACTTGACTTCATCTGGCTTTAGGTGAGTGATCACACCATTGTGGTTATCTGGGTCATGAAGATCTTTTTTTGTATAGATCTTCTGTGTCTTCTTGCCACCTCTTCTTAACATCTTCTGCTTTTGTTAGGTCCATACCATTTCTGTCCTTTATTGTGCTCATCTTTGCCTGAAATGTTCCCTTGGTATCTCTAATTTTCTTGAAGAGATCTCTAGTCTTTCCCATTCTGTTGCCTTCCTCTATTTCTTTGCATTACTTATCTCCTAATCCCCATCTCTATCATCACCACAAGGAGACTGATTTTGCTTGGCATAGAGAAAGCCAAACTTCCAGTTCAGTTACTAATAGTCTTGTTAAAATTCAACTATCCTTGAACCAATTTCTCAGTAAGTGTCAAAGAAAATTAGAAAAGTTCAGGTCTGCATTTGAAAGTTTACATTAGTTAAAGTAACATGTGAAGTGAAAGTCGCTCAGTCGTGTCTGACTCTTTGTGATCCCATGGAATTCTCCAGGCCAGAATACTGGAGTGGGTAGCCTTTCCCTTCTCCAGGGGATCTTACCAACCCAGGGATGGAACCCAGGTCTCCTGCACTGCAGGCGAATTCTTTACCAGCTGAGCCACAAGGGAAGTCCAAGAATATTGGAGTGGGTAGCCTCCAGATCTTCCCAACCCAGGAATGGAACCAGGGTCTCCTGCATTGCAGGAGGATTCTTTACCAACTGAACTATCATGGAAAATAACATGAAACCAGAATAAATATTCCTTTAATTTATGTGCTGTATTAAGCTGCTTCAGCTGTGTCCGACTCTATGTGACCCTATGGACTGTAGCCTGCCAGGCTCCTCGGTCCATGGGATTATCCAGGGAAGAATATTGGAGTGGGCTGCCGTGCCCTTCTCCAAGGGATCTTTTCCACCCAGGGACTGAACTCACGTCTTCTGTGGCTCCCACATTGTAGGTGGATTCTGTACTGCTGAGTCACCAGGAAAGCCTCATCTAATTTATATTTATGGGCAAATATTTCTGTATATTTTCACATTAGGATACATATATTAACTTATTATAGCTACTTGTCTAACAAGATACACAAAGACACCGAAACTATCCATTGGGACAATAAATTACATGGTCATTGTCCTAGATTTGGAGGGAAGTTTTTTCAAGTACATTTAAATTTGTCAGGGGAAGTTGATCAATTTTTGATTCTGCAAACATGGGACTCATACCTCTGGCACTCTGCCTATCTTAAAAAGCTGTCCCTGGCTGCTCTTTCCATTCTCATCCTTACTTTTATAGCAGGTTAAAATGAAAAGGGAAGGGCTGTTCAGAAGGAGGAAGAAATCACAAACATTTATTCTGAAGATACGCAGTGCCAGAGAACAGTGTGCCCTAGCCTTCCTGGAATTGGCACTGCCAGTACTTTGAGGGCCGAGAGGGAGGGAAGGAAAGGAGCGCAGCACAAATGGGTAACACTAGAAGGAAATAAACAATGAAAAATTAAACATTAAGCAAATGAGGTGTACAATAAGACAACAGCAGGGGGGAAATGGTTGCTGTCTATACCCTGGAAGCACAGTGCTTAGCAAAAGAAATGAAATGTTCACACTACTTAGAGAAAACATAAAATGTAGAGATGTCACTAACTTCAGAGAAATGCTGCATCTATCATTCCCTCCTAAATAACAGCTTTCCTTAAATTCTTTTATTATCCTGGTGATGAACAGCAATGAGAGCCTATTTGTTACTACAGATTTCCTAATACACAGTTAAGTGGGAGACAGATGATTTCACAATCTGTCGTGATTGACACTGTTGACAACTGTGACTCACCTTTTCCCGAAACAGTTTCTGCACTCTGAAACTTAAGTCCTTTCTCAGTCAAACAGAGAGAAAAAAAGTTTATGTCGTGACTTCGTGTGTGTAAGTTTCTCAGTTGTGTCTGACTTTGTGACCCCATGAACTACAGCCCACCAAGCTCCTCTGTCCATATATCCATAAGATTCTCCAGGCAAGAGTCCTGGAGTGGGTTGCCGTTTCCTTTTCCAGGGGATCTTCCCGACCCAGGTCTCCTGCATTGCAGGCAGTATTTTTACAGTCTGAGCCACCAGGGAAGCCCTATGTCATGATTTTAATAGTCAACTTTTGAAAGACACAATCATGAAACTCTGAAATTCTGAAACAGACATTAGTTTCAGTAATAATGTCTGTTTCACAGATAATTATCATGCTTAAAAATACAAGCATTTAGTCAATGTGTTATGATAACCTCACTGTCTTGGGAAAATTTTCAAGAATAAATAGAGATCTGTAGGATTGTCTTCTATGGAACATGGGGATTTTCTGCACAGATGTGTGTGAAGTCTGTCCACAACCCAGTAGCACACCTCCACCCCATTTCCCTAGCTCCTAACAGCTACCACTTCCATTTCATTCTTTCTCCCTGATGCTTTGACAATATCATTGTCCACTTAGAAGAACAGCAGTTCTCCAATAAGTCACAAAGTCTCAGACTGAAAAGACACACCAAGGGGAACAACAAAAGAGCAAAATTTATGAAACATACTGAAGGAAAAATTAAAAATCCTCTTAAGGAATCCCCACCCACTAAGAACAGACTCTCTGAACAACTCCATCATCAATACAAATTCCAATAACAGACTGTATATGGAAAAGGAGTTTCCTGTTCCCCCAAATTTATCGAAATCATTATTCACAAAGGGTCTTTGAAAACCTTTATATCAATAAAAATAGAGTAAGAAATTCAAGCTCTTATTTAACAGATTGTATCTGCTCTCGGCTGCACCGGGTCTCTGCTGCGGGTGTGCTCAGACATTCTCAAATCGCAAAGTGGGGGCTGCTCTCCAGCTGCGGTGTGTGGGCGTCTCACTGCAGCGGTTCCTCCTGTTGCAGAGCACGGGCTCTAGCAGTCGTAGCACGCGGACTCTAACTGCCCCTCGACACGTGTGATCTTCCTGAACCAGGGATCAAACCCATGTCTTCTGCACTGGCAGGAGGATTCTTAACCACTGAACCACCAATGAAGTGAAACTTGCTCAGTCATGTCCAACTCTTTGCAACCCCTCTTGGAATTCTCCAGGCCAGAATACTGGAGTGGGTAGCCTTTCCCTTCTTTGGAGATCTTCCCAACCCACAGATCAAACCCAGGTCTCCTACACTGCAGGCGGATTCTTTACCAGCTGAGCCACCAGGGAAGTCCCTAAATGCAAGTTTTTGTTCAAGGAAGTAGTCACCATTATTCAGAAAAAAAATAAGGGATTTTTATAATCACTTAGTACTATGGTATGCTTATTTTATCTATGCTTGGCTTTAATTAACAAATAACTTGAACAATGAAAATAATGTCAACAGCTCTACAACACAACTTCTCAAGAGGACTGATGACTGACTGGCACTACTCCAGAATTTAATCCCAGTTATTTATACTTGAAATAATTTATTAAGTAAAGACAAGCAGTAGTATGGCATAAAATATCTATGAACCACTAAATTTATTTCCACTAAAAGTCATAATGAAAATGTGAAATTATAGGTGGTATAATATGATAAAGTATTTTACAATTTTATTTGTCAAATATATCTCAGTAAATTTGGAAAAAATTTTTACATTATTGAGAAACTTAACTTCAATTTTTTTTTCTGTATGGACTTTCCTGTTGAGTCCAGAAATAGTAATGAGACTAATTATTCCTTAACAAGAACCAAACAATTCTGGAAAGGAAAATTATGGAATACTCACTTCAACGAATATTAACTTAAATGCTCAGTAACATACTAAATACCAGAGAGAAATACAACAGAACCAAACACCTTGGTGTTTAATGTTAAAGCACCACTAAATGGATTGAAGATGCATGTCTGGCACAGAAATTAAATATCAACGAAGTAATTAAAAATGCCAACGCAGAGAGCTTACAAATTTAGGAAAGGAAAAGAGCACCATGATGGTCTAAGTTTAGTGGAAGCTGGAAGCTGAAACGCTTGAGAACTGTTCAAGCAGAAAGGGGAGGGGCACAAGCAACTAGCATACCCACACAGAACAAAGACTAAGAGTGTCTCTTAAATTTCTTGTGAAAATCAAACAAATTTTATTTATTTTTGGCTGCAAAGTTGCTGGTGTGCATGGGAGCACAAATTGAGCACAAACTCTCTCAAACTGTGGAGAGCAGGGGCTACTCTAATATCTGCCCTTCAATGATATATTGCAGGGCAGATATTAAATATTTGAATATTTACAGTAGACTGTGAGTAGATAAGTAAATAAACACTTTCTTCCCCACCTCAGAGCAGCCTAAAGTTCTCCATGTTCATTAGTTTCACTCCCATTTCTTAAAGCTGAAAACACCCCATCTGCCAAGTAGTGATATCCACATTGTTGTGTGGGTGATGCGTCCTCCTGCATCCTGAGAACTTGCAAGAGCCTTGTGGGCCTAGGGATGGACAGCTGCTGGAATCCTTAGGCACACAGCGCAGCTGCCCCAGCGAGACTCTAGCTTCTGGAGAATGCATGTCTTCTTTTCTCCACCTTAAAGGCCAATCCCACTACTCCTCTGCTGGCCACCTCAGAGCTGTGCTGAAGTATCTTCTCTGAAAAGCCTTCCCAATTTCCTAACACTGAGCTGAGTGTTTTATTCATGTTCCCATGGTACCCTGAGATTCCATTTATTTTAGCATTTATCACACTCTGAGTCTCCTGGAACGTGAGATCTAGCATCTTTTTCAATATCTCTGGCACAGAGCAGACACTTAACTCACGTGATGACGGGAGCCAGAGAAGAACGACAGAGGGAGATTAAGCAAGACCTGATATAAAGAAAAAGCTTGTGCCAAAGACCACTCTGTTTCATGTGGTAATGTTCTGACAGGGGTAGTATTCTATCAAGTTGTTTTCTATAAAAGAAGTAAAAATAAAAATGGACCTAACTAGTTACCTTAAATTTAAATGTTTCCATTTTCACTATTTACACACTAGATTATAATTTCTTTAATCTTTAGATTTTTTACTTGTCTTTATTTTCAATGTTGATTTTCATTTTATGAATCAAATAAAAAAAATACAATTCTTTACTTTTGTTCCCAACTTTTTAGAAAAGTGAAGTATAATTGATTTATAATGCTGGATTAGTTTCAGATGTATAGCAAAGTGATTCAGTTAGATATATGTGTGAGTGGGTGTGTGTGTGTGTATATATATATATTCTTCTACAGATTATTTTCTACTAAAGGTATAATAATGCGTGGCACAGAAGTGGCAGCTGCACGGCGCAGCGACTCAGAGGAGCTACCCCACGTCCAAAGTCAGGAGCAGTGGCTGTGCTTTGCTGTAGCAGCCATGAAGAGATAGTCCACGTCCAAGGTAAGAAAAACACAAGTAAGACAGTAGGCACTGAGAGAGGGCGTCAGAGGGCAGACAGACTGACACCACTATCCCAGACAACTACTCAATCTGATCACATGGACCACAGTCTTGTCTAACTCACCGAAACTAAGCCATGCCGTGTGGGGAATCAAGCTGGAATCAAGATTTCTGGGAGAAATATCAATAACCTCAGATATGCAGATGACAACACCCTTATGGCACAAAGTGAAGAAGAACTAAAGAGCCTCTTGATGAAAGTGAGAGGAGAGTGAAAAGGCTGACTTAAAGCTCAACACTCAGAAAATGAAGATCATGTCATCCGGTCCCATCACCTCCTGGCAAACAGATGGGGAAAGAGTGGAAACAGTGACAGACTTCATTTTTTGGGGCTCCAAAATCACTGCAGATGGTGAATGCAGCCATGAAATTAAAATACGCTTACTTCTTGGAAGTTATGACCAACCCAGACAGCATATTAAAAAGCAGAGACATTACTTTGCTGACAAAGGTCTGTCTAGTCAAGGCTATGGTTTTTCCAGTAGTCATATATGGGTGTGAGAGTTGGACAATCAAGAAAGCTGAGCACTGGAAAATTGGTGCTTTTGAACTGTGGTGTTGGAAAAAAACTCTTAAGAGTTCTTTGGACTGCTAGTAAATCCAACCAGTCCATCCTAAAGGAAATCAGTCCTGAATATTCATTGGAAGGACTGATGCTGAAGCTGAGGCTCCAATATTTTGGCCACCTGATGCGAAGAGCTGACTCATCTGAAAAGACCCTGATGCTGGGAAAGATTGAGGGCAGGAGGAGAAAAGGACAGCAGAGGATGAGATGGTTGGATGGCATCACCAACTCAATGGACATGGGTTTGGGTGAACTCTGGGAGTTGGTGATGGACAGGGAGGCCTGGTGTGCTGTGGTTCATGGGGTTGCAAAGAGGGACTGAAATGAACTGATAGGTTATTAAAAGATACTGAATACCATTCCCTGTGCTATGCAGTAGTCCTTGTTGTTTTATATATATAGCAGTGTCACCTCAATTCCAAATTTTTCCCTCCCCCTTTCCACTTTGGTAACCACAGGACTGTTTTTCACCCAACTTCTTAATTTTATACGTTTAGCTACTGGACTTAAGTGGCTAGCTTTCATCCCTTTATTACTTCCAGGGATAAACTGCCTATTTCTAATTTTCACTTGAATCTAATTTGTTTATCTTTCCACTGGAGACTAATTGCCTTACAGAGTTTGCGGTTTCCTGTCAAACCTCCACCGTCTTGCTATCACTCGTCTTCATCAGTTGTTTAGTCTCTGAAACACTGAAAATGCTTACTCTTTTAATTTTCTGTTAACTTATGTGTAAACTTTAATTTTTGCCTTAATCTTGTGTATAGTTTTTTAAATCCCTCCCCCAATACTTCTGTTATATATATATATATATATTTTATGGTAGGATTTGTTATCATAATGGCCTGCAGAAACAACTTGGACCCTAGCCCTTCTTGTTTTCTCAGGAACCCTGTATCAATGATCATTCCCTGCCTTTCCCCCTCTCATTTAAACCTGCTTGTTTCTTCCACCCTAAGAATAAGGGAGAAGAAAGAACAGTATCTCAAAAGACTCCCCTTTACTGCTACTGTTCTCAAGAGCTATCTGTACCTGTGATTCTCATCTCCTCAGTGTCCACCCACTTCTCACCGCATTTTAAAAGCCTGTATTTACGTGGCTGCTGTCGGCTCTTTGTTGCACCATGTGGGAACTCTTCTTGTGGTGTGTGGATTTTCTGGCTGTGGAGCATGGGCTCAGTAGTTGCAGCAAGCTGACTCTGGAGCAGACAGGTTTGTTCAAGTAACTGCAGTGCACAGGCTTAGCTGCCCCACAGCATGTGAGATCTTAGTTCCTGCACCAGGGATTGGACTCACATACCCTGCACTACATGGCAGATTCTCAACCAGTGGGCCACCAGAGAAGTCCCTCCCACCTCATGACATTTTAATCTCTGCATTCAGTCACTCCACTAAAAGTGCTCTGAAAAGGCATCAATAACCTCAGCATTGCTAAATCCCAAGACATGTGTGATCCTCTTCCAAACTGACCTGACAGCTGCAAGTGTCCCAGCTGACACTCTACTCTCGTGGCTTCCAAGACCCCCATCCTCCGATTTCCCACTTCCTCCTTTTCTTTCACAGCCCTCCTTGCTGACCTTTACTGACTCCTCTCCCTCCATGTGTGCACTCAAACCACTTGGAGGTCTAGGATCCTCTGGAGCTAGAATTCTCTCTACATTGCTGGTAGGCTTTCTTCTTACTGGAACAACAATGCTTACTAACATTTCATGCCAATCAGCTCTTTCCTGAGAAACTATTTTTCAAATTTTACTTACACAAATTCAGTTTCCAATATATACAACTAAGTCAGAATGCTAAGAATCAGAAGAGGAATACGGATAATTACACACAGGAAGGAGATTCATTCCCTCTCATTCCAAGCAGAGACTGGTCCTGCCTTGATGACCTAACATTCCTGAATGTCTTTGCTGGTTCACATGGAAGGAGGCATGGGAGAGCATCTGTAGGCAGGTCTATGGACAGTCACTTTTTAATTGATTTCTTTCCAGGCTGCTTTGCCCCACCTTCAGGCAAGGCCAAGGGATCACTTCGAGGTTTCAAATGGATGCTATTAGTTGCCAAAAAATACCTACCGCCAAACGAAAACCAGAAACAGAAACCTAATTCAATTTGGTCATCACCTCTACACAGTCACGTGCTTTAAGTGACACCTACTGGAGCCCAAACTTCGGGAGGTAGACAATCTAAGATGAACCACCCAGAAGTTACATTACATGTGAATGAGAGGACTTCTCTCTGCTTTCCATAGGATGTGGGTAATAGAACATACAAGCCAAGTTTTTGCTGACAGTCATTTTATGAGAAGGGAAAACCTTACGATAAAGTTAAAGCTATTAATCGGAGAAGGCAATGGCAACCCACTCTCGTACTCTTGCCTGGAATATTCCATGGACAGAGGAGCCTGGCAGGCTGCAGTCCATGGGGTTACTAAGAGTCTGGCACGACTGAGTGACTTCACTTTCACTTTGCACTTTCATGCATTGGAGAAGGAAATGGCAACCCACTTCAGTATTCTTGCCTGGAGAATCCCAGGGACAGAGGAGCCTAGTGGGTTGCCGTCTATGGGGTTGCACAGAGTCAGACACGACTGAAGAGACTTTAGCAGCAGCAGCAGCGGCAAAGCTATTAATACAATGGCAAAGGGACAATGAAAGGGACAAGATCCTTGGGAATACTGCTGAGTGCTGAACTGGACTGTGAAAGCTGCCCTACCTTGGAGCTTCTGGTTCTGACACAGGATTAATGTCTTCCTTATTTTAATCAACTTAAAATTTTGTCACTTGGAGCACTCACATTTCTCATGTGAGTCAAGCAGCAATGAGGGGCTCTCTTAATCCACCAAGACCCACATTTGGCAACTCAAGCCCATCAAGAAGATCAAACCTAAGAAGAACGCTTCCTGGAAAAGTCATTTGACACAGTAAGGCAGCTGTGATGCCAATCTTTTGCCATCCTCCCTGACCTGAGAGGAGTGGTAACTATCCAGGAGAGGAGAGCTTTACCTGAAGATTAACATCTAGGGCAAGAGATCTCTCTAAGGATCCATGGTAAAATCCAAGAGGCCAGGGAAATTACCTATAAACACTAAATGAAATTTGGCTTTTTCTTCATCTGTGAATGCAGACATTTAATCAGCGTCTCTATTTTCTTCCTCAATAACACAAGGCTCTTAAAAGACTTCTGTAACAAAGTACTGTAAACTTGATGTTTGTTTAGACAACAGGAATTTATTATTCTCTCACCATTCTGAAGGCCAGAAGTGTTAACTCAAGGTTGCTGGCAGCGCCATCTTTCTACTGAAGGTCCTAGTGAAGAGTCCTTCCTTGCCTGTTCCAGCTTCTGGCAGCTCCACGTGACCTTGGTTTGTGGCTGCATTGAGCCTACCTTTGCTTTCATGGCCTTCTCCTCTGTGTCTGTCCCTTCACTCCTGTCTCTTACAAACACACTTCTCATTGGATTTAGGATCGATCTATGCGGTCAAGGATGATCTCATCTCAGGATCTTTATTAATGACAACTGCAAAGACTTTTTCCCCCCGAACAATGTTTCCACACTCACACGTTCCAGGGATCAGACATGAACGTATCTTCTGGGGGACTACCTTTCACCTCCCTTTAGAAAGCAACTCCAACCACCACCTTTCATCTTATCCATAACTGTCCACTATACAGTTCCACCTTGCTTTAATTATCCCCTCTCTAATAGTCAGTGCTTCATACAGTCAATGTTTGTTAAAGTTTACCTACAAATGTCTGTCCTTTCTTATATTAGTCAAGGTTCTCCAGAGAAACAGACCAGTAAGATATTTGCGTATATAGAGATTTATTTCGTAAGGAACTGGCTTATGCAATTATGGAGGCTAACGAGTCACATAAAGGAGTCTAACAAGGACTATAAAGAAAACTGAGTGCCAAAGAATTGATGCTTTTGAGTTGCAGTGTTGAGAGAAGGCTCTTGAGTGTCCATTGGACAGCAAGGAGATCAAACCATCCTAAAGGAAATCCGTCCTGAATATATTCATTGGAAGGATTAATGCTGAAGCTGAAGCTCCAATAGTTTGGCCACCTGATGCAAAGAACTGACTCTTTAGAAAAGACCCTGATGCTGGGAAAGACTGAAGGCAAGAGGAGGAGGGGACAACAGAGGATGAGATGGTTGGATGGCATCACTGACTCAATGGACATGACTTTGAGTGAGCTCCGGGAGTTGGTGATAAACTGGCATACTGCAGTCCAGGGTATCGCAAAGAATCAGACACAACTGAGCAACTGAACTGAACAAGTCCCAGGATCTGCAGGGTAAGTCAGTAAGTTGGAGAGTTGATGGTGGAGTTCTAGTCCAAGGGTGGCAAGATGCGCTGATGTTTCAGTTTAACTCCAAGGGCAGGAAAAAGCCAACGACCAGTTTGAAGGCAGTCAGGCAAGAAGAAACTTACTTATTTGAAGGATAATCACCCCCCTTTGTTTCATCCAAGCCTTCAATTGCCTGGATGACGCCCAACCACAACAGGGAGAGCAATCTGCTTTAATCTGCCTTATTCAATCTACCAATTTATATGTTTTTCTCACCTAAAAACACCCTAACAGAAACCCTCAGAATGATGCTGACTAAATACCTGGGAACCTTTGGCCCTGTGAAGGTGACACTTAAAATTAACCACCACAGTAATATTCATACCTCACTTCTGTGCTTCCTGCTTCTTCCTTATTCTACATAGTTTAGAAGTTCTTTCCATGAAGATCTGTTAAGGGTAAACTTGCTTTTCATGGTAAACGTGTTTGTACATACCTGAAAACTTCTTTTACTTTCGCTCATCCTTGAATGACAAATTAAGGTTAAAAAGTCTAGGTTTTATTGTTCTGTTAGCACACTAAAGGTAATATTCCACTGTCTTCTGCTTCTTACGCTGAGAGGAGCTGAAAAGAACATTTTAACTGGGTAGGTTCTGGAATGTTACCCACCTACTTTTTACTTTCAAATCTAGTATTTTTAAGAAGCAAAATAGATGTGTTTCTTATTTTTCTATTAACCATCAATTTTTACTTTTGGTTTTCTTCTGAAGAAACAAACTTTTACAATAAATTATAATCTTTTCATAGAGAATTTTAAAGGAAAAGAAAACAATAAAATATCTTCTGTACACCTAGAGTGCTGGATATATTCATCAGCATATCTTCTGTACACCTAGAGTGCTGGATATATTTATTAGCATTGCAGAGAAGGTCATACAAGTCAGCAAGTTTGTCAATAGCCATCCATTATCATTACTTAGTTACTGCAGATCTCAAATGGATTTTGATTATTTTTCACATCCTTAGAAATTATATATATATATCTGTTGGATATTCTCCATGACATAATAAAATGCATCTTAAAGTAATTTTAAATGATGGCAAATACAAATCAACCTGGAAAGTCATGTTCAGAAACAATTTTTATTACAATTGATGTAACAAATACTTCATGCACGAGAGATGCTATAAATCAAAATAACTAAAAAATCATTGCAAGGTAAAATAATGGTATCACAGTACAACATACAGAAATGCTAATTATCTTATCCGTATCACTCCCCATTCCACAAAAGCATTAGAGCACTGAGTACAACTCTTTCTGAGGCTTTCTTTTCTGATAGTTCCTATCCATCGCATTTTCCTCCCAGCTCTCTGACCACTCTTTCATATTTTTCCATTGCTAGTCTCTCAGCGGGTGTGTTCACTAAGGCTCTGCCCCTACGCCCTCTTTTCTCAGTGGGTCCATTCACATGGCTTCAACTATCACCTATATATAGATAATGCTTAATTCTAAATCTCTCTTGAACTTTAGTCTTTAATTTTCAGCTGCTTGCTAGATATTTCTCCATGAATACGGAGTATCTCAAACTCTTCCCACATCAAATGTGATCATTCTACATAGAATTCCTTACTGATAGTATCATCAATAAGACTGTTAAACATGTAAAGTGGAAATTTTCATTGCATTCCTGAAAACAGGTAAGTGGCTATAAAGAGACACGCTCAATCAACAGGGTTCAATTTTCCTGGCTGCCATCAAGAACCAGCTAGACAACCTCACTGTAACTAAATCCTGCCGATGTACAGAGAGACGTAAGAACACCACTGAAGGCCCAAAGGAGTATATGAAGGCATGACTCCCCACTCCAGCTTTACTGAGGTATAATTAATAAAATAATTAATACAACTATTAATAAAAACTATACATATTTAGGGCTTCCCTGGTGGCTCAGATAGTAAAGAATCTGCCTGCAATACAGAAGACTTGGGTTCGATCCCTGAGATGGGAAGAGCCCCTGGAGGAGGGCATGGCAACCTACTCTAGTATTCTTGTCTGGAGAATTCCCATGGACAGAGGAGCCTGGTGGACTACAGTCCATGGGGTCACAAAGAGTTGGACACAACTGAGCGACAAAGCCAGTATATATTTAAGATGGTGATTTGATATATCTATACACTGTGAAATGATTAAAGTCAAGTCATTTAACATATCCATTACCTCATATAGTTAGCTACTTTCATTTTTTGGTGTGTGGTGAAAACACTGATGAGCTACTATTTTACCAAATTTCAAGTATATAATGCAGTATTAACTATAGTCACCATGCTATACATTAGATTTCCCTGAAACATTCATTTTATAACTCAAAGTAAACAACACTGAAAGACACTATCACTTCTTGGGCAGAAAAGTTAAGAGATGCAGAAGCACTCCTGTTTTATTGATCATTTCTTGTTTCTGGTACTAATACTTTTAGCACTAGTGGCTCTGACAAAATGACAGTGTTGAAAAAGACTGGGCTATCTGAAACATACTTTCATATGTTACAATCATGCATTCAAGAACACATTAAAAGAGTAATGCACTGTGATCAAGTGAGACTTCTTCCAGGGATGCAAGGATGCTTCAACATCCACGAACCAATGTGATATACCACATTAACAAGAAGAGTAAAAATCATATGATCATCACCATAGATGCAGAGAAGCATGTGATAAAATTCAGCATCATTTATGATAAAAAAAAAAACAAACCCTCTCAACAAAGTAAAATGGGTAGAGACGGAATGTACCTCAACATAATGACAAGCCCACAGTTAACATCATACTCAACAGTGAAAACCTAAAACTTCTTCCTCTAAGATTAGGAAAAAGACAAGGATTCCCATTTTGCTACATTTATGCAACATGGTACTGGAAATTCTAGCCATAACAATCAGGCAAGAAAAATAAATAAAAGGCATCCAAACCAGAAAGGCAGTAAAACTGTCTCTATGTGTAGATGTATGTGTTAAGTCATTCAGTTGTGTCCAACTCTTTGCAACTCCATGGACTGTAGCCTATCAAGCTCTTCTGCCCATGGAATTTTCCAGGCAAGAATACTGAATGGGTTGCCATTTCCTCCTCCAGGGGCTCTTCCTGACCCGAGGATTGAACCTGCAGGTCTCCTGCATTGCAGGCAAATTGTTTACCATCAGAGCCACCAGGAAGCCCAATAAGATACTATCTGTAGATAACATGACGTTGTATTTATAGAAAACCCAAAGATTCCAAGAAAAACTGTCTGAACTAATAAATTCAATAAAATTGCAGGACATAAAATCAATATATGTAAATCAGTTATATTTGTGTTCCATATAGATAGCAAACTACCAGAAAGAGAATTAAGAAAACAGTCCCATTTATAGCTGCATCAAAAAGAATTAAATACCTAGGAATAAACCTAACCACGGACGTGAAAGACCCAAACAATGAAAACTATAAGACACCAGTGAAAGAAACTGAAAAAGACACAAATAAATGAAAAGATATTTTATGCTCACAGTTTGGAAGATTTAATATTGTTAAAATGTCCATTTTACCCAAAGCAATCTACGGATTCAATGTGATTTCTATAAGAAGTTCAATAACATTTTCCCACAGAAACAGAACAAATAATCCTATAATTTGTATAAGATCACAAAATATCCCAAACAGACAAAGCAATCTTGAAGAAGAACAAAGCTAGACACACCCTGCTTCCTAATTTCAAACTATTATAAAGCTATAGTAGTCAAAACAGTATGATACTGGCATCAAAACAGACACACAGATCAATGGAAGGGAACAGAATCCCCAGAAATAATCACACACACATAGTCAATTCATTTACTGCAAAGCAAACAAGAATATACAACCGGAAAAGGAAAGCTTTGGAAAAACTGGACAGCTACATGCAAAAGATCGAAACAGGACCACTATCTTACAACATACACAAAAACTGAATGTAAGATCTGAAACCATAAAACTCCTGGAAGAATACACAGGAAGTAAGCTCCCTGACAATAGTCTTGGCAATGAGTTTTTGGATTTGACACCAAAAGCAAAGGCAACAAAACCAAAAATACACAATTGGGAATACATCAAACTAAAAAGCATCTGCTCAGCAAATGATCCCATCAACAAAATTAAAAGGCAACCTAAGGAAAGAGAGAAAATATCTGCAGTTCATACATCTGATATGCGGTGAATATGCAAAATATATTAAGAACTCATACAACTCAATTATCTAGGGTCCTTGTTTCATGCAAATTTCTGGAGGAGGGCATGGCAACTCACTCCAGTATTCTTGCCTGGAGAATCCCCACAGACAGAGGAGTTTGGCAGGTTACAGTCCATGGGGTTGCAAAGCGTCCGACAAGACTAAGCACACAGCACAAAGACAAAAATATTAAAGTTTACCCTAAATATACAAAATAATCGATGAGATTTAAGTGGGTCTCAAGATTGGCTGATAATAATAAAAAAGAATACTTTACCTAAGAAACTACTATTCAGAGGGAAAAAAGGAAAAGCAGTTATACCAAGATAGAATACATCCTTGAAGAAAGTCCAAGTGAAAAGAAGAACTCAGAACATGTCTGAGAGATAGAAATGAGACTTTGATGGGGGCAATACACCAAGGTCAACTGGCCAAACGGAGTAAATATGAAAGTTTGTTATAGATCACAAAAGTGTCAGACAAGATAAAAGTACCGACAGGGGTTCAAATCATCTACAGAAATCTCCTTCAGCTAAAATCAGGATATCTAATAGTTCCTGATCTGCTTTACCGTTCATTTCGTCTCCCACCGGACAAATGTTAGGGATAACCAGGGGAAGATGCTTCCCTTGTAGCTCAGTTGGTAAAGAATCTGCCTGCAGCGCAGGAGACCTGGGTTCAATCCCTGGGTTAGGAAGATCCTCTGGAGAAGGAAATGGTAACCCACACCAGTATCCTTGCCTGGAGAATCTCATGGTCACAGAACCCTGGTGGGCTGCAGTCCACGGGGTTGCAAAGAGCTGGGCACAACTGAGCAACTAACACTAACCAGAGGAAACTGCCACCCAGAACCTAACATATCCCCAGATTGTGATGTGACCAATAACTTGGAAGAAAGCAATCTATCATTTTATAGTATGCAAAGCCCAGGACAAAGAAGCTGGGTAATTACAAATCATCTTGATGAGAAAGAAAATGAAGAAACCAGCAAGAATGCACAGATAAATTCAACTTTAAGGAAGACTAGTACAAAGTGAAGGCAGATGCAGGATAACGATACAGACTTATAAAAATTATCCCCCAAACTAAAAAGCCCAGAGAGAGTTAAGGTTTTTTCAGAGAAGAAACAGGTCACTGCTCAGGGCCAACACAACAATGGATGAAAACATTTTCTCAAAACCTTTTTTGCTTTTGTTTCCCTATAAAGGGAAAATAACCTGAGAACTAAGATGATCAGAGCAAGGCTAAAGCACAATGGAAATGGGTTCAAAGTTCCTAAGAAAGCAAACATTCTTAAGATAGGTCTCCCAGTTCATCTCAGTAAAACTGCTGTTCACAGTTGTGTATTCATGCTAGTTTCTTCAAGTAATCTCTCATCTCATGAAAATAATTTGCAACTGCCCAGCTTTCTCTGACCCCAGTATTTGTAAACTTAAAAATGTTATAGTTGCTTTTTTACTTTCCACTCCTCAGCACTCCATCTTCCTCAGCAATGTCAGAGGCACCCAACTACTTAACTTTTGCGATAATACAAACTTCCTTGGTCTCCTCCCGCACTGTCTTCCTGGCTATCCAGTTCTTTCAGCTCTCTCTCTGATGAAAAGACTATTCTTTCCCTCAACGTTGGCACCTCTGTCAAAATCCACTGATCATAAATTAAGAGTTTATTTCTGGTTCTCAGTTCTATGCCACAGATATGTCTATCTATGGCATATGTCTATGCCAATCCACATTGATTTATAGTATGTTTTGAAATCAGGACTTCCCTGGTGGCTCAGACGGTCAAGTGTCTGACTACAATGCGGAAGACCTGGAGAAGGAAATGGCAACCCACTCCAGTACTCTTGCCTGGAAAATCCCATGGATGGAGGAACCTGGTAGGCTATAGTCCATGGGGTCGCAAAAAGTCAGACACGACTGAGCGACTTCACTTTCTTTCTCTGAAATCAGGAAATGTAGCGCTTTAATTTTATTTTTCTTTTTCAACATTGTTTTGACAATTCTGGGTCCACATAAATTTTGCTTGTCAATTTCTGCAAAAAAGCCAGCTGGTATTTTCTTAGGATTATATGGACTCTGTAGGTCAGTTGGGGGAATTACTGCCACTATACCAGTATTAAGGTTTTAGATCCAAGAACATGGGCTGTCTTTCCATTTATTTGGGTTTTCTGGAACTTCCTGTGACAATATCTTTTAGTTTTCAAGGCCAATAACATTTTAAATTAAAAATACATTTTATAATTGTTTGCTCTGGCACACAGAAGTACAACTGACTGTGTGTGTGTATGTATCTAGTGACCTTTCTAAATTTACTTCAACCAAAAAAAAAAAAAAAATAACTGTTATAATAAGAAATTAAGAATTAATGACATTTAATTATGGATCAACACTGGCTTCTTTGCTTAATCCATGTCAGATGGCTGTGTACCTCACGTGGTATTCTGAGGTATCCTGAATGAAGAATGATCCCATCAATGTGAAGTGGATGAATAACTCCCTCACACACGTTTTTTCAGTTTATTACAAAATAGCATATACAGTTATAACAAGTTACACATGATACCATCTACTTTTAACTAAACTGTCTCTCATTAAATGGACAAATGCCTTAAAAAAGTCCCTACAAAATAAAGCAAAAATAAATTGGCACAGCTGACATTTCTACTCCTATACGAGCCCTTTTTCACTAACCATAATAGGTTAAAAAAAAAAAACAACTAATCAGATTTGGAAAAGAATACCATCAAATAGGAAATGATCACAAAAGACTAGGAGAAATACAGACTTATTATAGCTATTATTAACTATTAACCTAAGCGTTAAACTTTAAGGTACTATGTCAAAGAAAACCAGTAGTGTGGTTTAAGATTTATAAGTATAATACACATATTGGGGATAAATGTACACACACAATAAAAAAGTGTGCCTCCCAGTACTACAGCGAGAGAGTGCCAGCAGACACAGGAAATCCAGTTAGGAAGCCACAGTCCAGGTAAGAGATGAGAAGGTTGCAGTGGATGTGGAGAGAATTGGAGACACATTTTCGAGATGCTAAGGAATACGGATCAACAGGACTTGGTAATTAATTAGATATGGGGGTAAAAGTCTGTGCTGACTGAAACAGCAAACACTGGAGGAGGAACAGATTTTTGGAGGGAAGACGGTGAATTGTAGACATATCAGGCTTGTAAGAAAACTAAGAGGGAGAGAATAATTCCACTCCTAAGCATATACTCAAAAAAATGTTATATACGTGTAACAAAAGACACGTACACAACCTTCATGACAGCATTGGTTGTAACTGCTAAAAAGCAGGCATCCCACATGTCCTTCAACAGCAAAATAGGTAAAATGCAGTATACTCATGCACTGAATCACTGACAAATTACTGCTATATGCAACAACATGAATTTATCTCACCAGCAGGATGTGAGCAAAAGAAACTAACCATAAGATGAAAAATAATACATACCATGAGTCTACATATATAAGTTAAAAAACAGGCATCATCTCTAGTATTCAGTCAGAATAGTATTTACTTTGGAGGAGCGAGGGAGGAGAAATAGTGACTGAAAGGGGATATCTAGGAAGCTCTGTGGAGCTGGTAACGCTCTATTTCTTGACAAGGTTCAGAGTGACATCAATGTGTTTGCCGGAGTTATTCATCAAGCTGCAGACTTTTGACTGTACATTTTTCTGTGTGTTACAGCAGATGAATACTGCATGACTCCACTTATATGAGGTTTCTAGAGCAGTCAAATTCACAGACACAGAAAGTAGAAGGATGGGTTCCAGGGGCCAGGGAGAGAAGGAAACTTATAGATGTTTAGTGGGTATGCAGTTTCAGTTTTTCAAGATGACAACAGTTCTGGAGACTGGTTGCACAATACCGCGCATCTATGCAACACTACTAAATATCCCACACCTAAACTGGTTAAGATGGTAGACTTTATGTTATGTGTATTTTACTATACTTGTAAGAGACTTCTCTGATGGTACAGTGGATAAGAATCCTCCTGCCAAAGCAGGGGACATGGGTTTGATCCCTGGGCTGGAAAGACTTCACACGCCACAGAGCAAGTAAACCCATGCACCACAGTTACTGAGCCTGAGCCGCAAATAATGAGTCTGTGAGTCACAACTATCAAAGCCCATGAGCCTAGGGCCTGTGCGCCGCAACAAGAGAAACCTCTGCAGAAAGAATCCCAACCACCGCAGCAGAGCAGCCTCACTGCAACCAGAGAGAGCCTGAGTGTGGCAACAAAGACTCAGTGAAACCAAAAAAAAAAAAAAATTCAACCAACCCTTCAACAGTTTTCTATTCCTCTTGGGATAAGGTCAAAAATTGGAACACAGCCTAAAAAGTACTGACCCACATTTTCATCTCTGCTATATACCATTCTCCCCCTTACTCTCTAAACTTCCCCTTACTCTCTAAACTCAAGCATTCTAAGGCTCTTGTTGTTGTTTTTTTAAATATCACTTTCAGTTTTCATGTATGTTCCTAGCCTGAACTGGTCTTCCATTCCATGTCCCTCTTTGTTTAATATCTGCTCATGCTTTATCTTCAGCTTAAACATCATTTCTTCGGAGAACCTAGACTAGGTTAATATTCTCATTAATGCTCTCTCAGCATCTTGATCCTTTCCCCAAGAATTATTATTAAATAATTCTTATGTTATTATTTGTTTAATGTCTGTTTTCACCACGACACAATACACAGGGGCTGACTTACTTGCTGCTTGCACCAAACAGAATGTGGGAACTTCTTGTTCTGCCTGCTATATACTTCCAGGCTTCTCTGTAAATCACTATCTCTTACTCATGTCCACTTAGTCAGTAATGCCATCCAAACATCTCATCCTCTGTCACCCCCAATTCTCCTCTTGCCCCCCTCTCATCAGGTGGGTGAAGTATTGGTGCTTCCCCATCAGTCCTTCCAATGAATATTCAGGACTGATTTCCTTTAGGATGGACTGGTTGGATCTCTTTGCAGTCCAGGGGACTCTCAAGAGTCTTCTCCAGCACCACAGTTGAAAGCATCAATTCTTCAGCACTCAGCCTTCTTTATGGTCCAACTCTCACATCCATACATGACCACTGGAAAAACTATAGCTTTGACTAGATGGATCTCTGTTGGCAAAGTGATGTCTCTGCTTTTTAATACACTGTCTAGGTTTGTCATATCTATTTTTCCAAGGAGCAAGTATCTTTTAATTTTGTAACTGTAGTCACCATCCGCTTTGATTTTGGAGCCCAAGAAAATGAAATATGACACAGTTTCTCCACATTTCCCCCATCTATTTGCCATGAAGTGACAGGACTGGATGCCATGACCTTAGTTTTTTGAATGTTGAGTTTTAAGACAGTTTTCTTCATTGTCCTCTTTCACTTTAATCAAGAGGCTCTTTAGTTCCTTTTCACTTTCTGCCATTGAAGTGGTATCATCTGCATATCTGAGGTTATTGATATTTCTCCTGGCAATCTTGATTCTGGGATTTCGTATGATGTACTCTGCATATACATTAAATAAAGCAGGGTGACAATATACAGCCTTGATGTACTCCTTTCCCAATTCTGAACCAGTTTGTTTCATGTCTGGTTCTAACTGTTGTTTCTTCTCCTGCATACAGGTTTCTCTGGAGGTAGGTAAGGTGGTCTGGTATTCCCATTTCCTTGAGAATTTTTCAGTTTGTTGTGACCCACACAGTCAAAGGCTTTAGCTTAGTCAGTGAAGCAGAAGTAGATTTTTCTTTTAATTGCCTTGTTTCTTGTATGATCAAGCATTCGTTGGCACTTGATCTCTGGTTCCTCTGCCTTTTCTAAACCCAGCTTGTACGTGTGGAAGGTCTCAGCTCACAGACTGCTGATTTCTAGCTTGAAGGATTTTGAGCATAATCTTGCTGGTATGTGAAATGAGTGCATGAAGCTGACATAGGATGAGGCCCAGGAGCTGAGGGCACCCCAGCTTCACCACTGCAGTCAGCCACCCTGGAGCCGCTGTCCATCACAGAGCCCATCTGCAACCCAGGGGCCAAGGGTACCCCAAGCTTTCCGCTGCTGGGGCCGATCTGCCGCCACCTCTGGCTCCGCACAACTGGGGGCGCTAGTCACTACCTGACTCCCACCTCCGTCTCTGAGGTGATCTTTCTGAGGCTGCTTCCCAAGCCAGCAATGCTTCTTCAGGCAGCAGCAACCATGTCATCCCGTGGTGGCCATCGCTGCTCCAGAAACAAGTGCTCCTCCTCGCGTCGCTGCGCCCGACAGCAGCCCGCAGTCCCGACCATCGGCCGTGGCGTCTGGCGGCCTAACCCCGTGGAGACTCCGCTGCGGCCGCCCCTCAGCAGTCGGCATCCTGTGCGAGCAGCATCATGGCCGCTGCTGAGGTATTTTAAGCCCGCTATATACTAGATGTTTAATAATTGTTTGCTGAATGAGTATTTGAAGCAGCTGTCCCACATGAGTTTAGGATTTCTGATCCAGATGAACTATAGTCTGGTGACAACACTGAAAAATGAAACTGCATCACTGAAGGAACTTTGAGGAATCACAGAAGAAAGGTATCAGAAAACTAACCTGTGTAAATAGCATTTCATTGTTTATAAACTGATAAACAAGGGCTGTGGAAGTTATGAGTTCCTTAGGGTACTATTAATCCTTAGCAAATGTCAGAAACAATTACTAAAGGAATAATTTGTAGACACTTAAATCATGGGATGCCTACACAGGCTCACTATGTGCAGAAGGATGAGTAATGCTCTCCATCCCAAGATGTCTCCATCTTGATCCTTGGAACCTGTGAATACGTTAGGTTACATGACAAGAGGGAATTAAGGTTGGTAATTAGCTGACTTCAAAATAAAGAGATTACCTTGGATTATGTGGGTGAAAGTGAATATTGCTCAGTCATTACCAACTCTTTGCCACCCCATGGACTGTAGCCCACCAGGCTCCTCTGCCCAAGGACTTCTCCAGGCCAGAATACTGGAGTGGGTTGCCGTTCCCTTCTCCAGGGTAACTTCCCCACCCAGGGATCAAACCCAGGTCTCCTGCATTACAGGCAGATCCTTTACTGTCTGAGGCACCAGGGAAGCCCACATGTAAGATTCCACGTGGGTGGGCCCAATGTGATCACAGGGTCTCAAGTGGAGAAGAGAGGTAGAAGAGAGTCACAGAAAGCTCTGAAAACAGCTCACTACTGAACCTGAAGAGGAAGGAGCCATGAGCTAATGAATGCAGGCAGTCTCTAGAAGCTGGAAAAAAAACAAGGAAATGGATTCTCCCTCAGACCTTCTATAAGGAATGCAGTTTTGCCCAACACCTTGATTTTAGCCCAGTGAAACCCATTTAGGACTTATCACTCCCAGAACTGTAAGGTAATAAATCTGTGTTCTTTTATGCCACCTGGTTTGAGATAACTCATCACAGTGGCAATAGGAAAATAACATACTATGGTTAAGCCATAAAGACTTCTCCTTCCCAGCAAATCAGGAACAAAGTAAATACAATATATATATATATTTTTTTTTTAATCAAAGAACTTGATTGGCTTTTACAACATAAGACAAAGAAATATGTACAATACTAAATGCAAAGTCAATAAAATAAATTAGTAAACTGTAAAATGCCCACTCCACTCCCCAGAAGTGTTGAGTCATGGAATAAGGTCAACCATCTTAGAAGGTTTTTAGGAACACACTACAAGGGTCTGTTCATTTACATTCTTTGATGTTTGATACTTTTATCAATAACCTACATCAGTGTTCTTAACTTGGGATCTATGGACCACACTTGAGGCTTCAAGAGGCATCTAAACATCCTAAACCTTACTGAAAACTCGGTGTATATATACATAAATACGTACTTTTGATCAGAAAGGTCCACAGCTTTCATTAAAGTCTTGAATCCACAACCACAGAAGGTTAAGAACCACTTAGGTGAAGATACAGAAAGTATGCTCATCACGTTCATGGGTGACACGCAGCTGCTACAAAGCATAAAGACTGGATGATAGATCAGGATTCAAAAAGTACCCTGAAAGGCTGATGAGCAGCCTAAATCCAGAAAATGTAAAATCACTCGATTTAGGGCAACTTCTATGAAAAAGTCTAGAAAGTCTAATCAGCAGTAGTCTTCAGTATGACTCAGTGGTTAAGGCTACCAAAATAACCTATACAACTCTAGGCATGTGTTCAGAATGATGAGGAAGAAGTAGTTCTACTCTCTTCTGTACTAGTGAAACCAAATTGCAGTGCTATTCAATTTTGTTTTCTCTTTGCATTAATTTCTTATGGCTGCCATGTCCAATGACTACAAACCTTGTGGCTTCAGTCAGTTCAGTTCAGTCCCTCAGTTGTGTCCAACTCTTTGCAACCCCATGGACTGCAGCACACCAGGCCTCCCTGTCCATCACCAACTCCCAGAGTTCACTCAGACCCACGTCCATCGAGTCAGTGACGCCATCCAACCATCTCATCCTCTGTCGCCCCCTTCTCCTCCCTGCCTTCAATCTTCCCCAGCATCAGGGGCTTTTCACATGAGTCAGTTCCTCACATCAGGTGGCCAAAGTACTGGAGTTTCAGCTTTAGCATTAGTCCTTCCAGTGAATATTCAGGACTGATTTCCTTTAAGATGGACTGGTTGGTTCTCCTTGCAGTCCAAGGGACTCTCAAGAGTCTTCTCCAACACCACAGTTCAAAAGCATCAATTCTTTGACACTCAGCTTTCTTTATAGTCTAACTCTCAAATCCATACATGGCTACTGGAAAAATCATAGCTTTGACTATATAGACCTTTGTTGGCAAAGTAATGTCTCTGCTTTTTAATAGGTTATCTATGTTGGTCATAACTTTTTTCCCAAGGAGTAAGCACCTTTTAATTTCATGGCTGCAATCACCATTGCAGTAATTTTGGAGCCCCGAAAAATAAAGTCTGTCACTGTTTCCACATCTATTTCCCATGAAGTGATGGGACCAGATGTCATGATCTTCATTCTCTGAATGTTGAGCTTTAAGCCAACTTTTTCACTCTCCTCTTTTACTTTCATGAAGAGGCTCTTTAGTTCTTCTTTGCTTTTTGCCATAAGGGTGGTGTCATTTGCATATCTGAGGTTATTGATATTTCTCCTGGCAATCTTGATTCCAGGTTGTGCTTCATCCAGCCTAACATTTCTCATGATGTACTCTGCATATAAGTTAAATGGGCAGGGTGACAATATACAGCCTTGACATATTCCTTTCCCTATTTGGAACCAGTGTGTTGTTCCATGTCCAGTTCTAACTGTTGCTTCCTGATCTGCATACAGATTTCTCAAGGGGCAGGTTAGGTGGTTGCTATTCCTATCTCTTTAAGAATTTTCCACAGTTTGTTGTGATCCACACAGTCAAAGTCTTTGGCATAGTCAATAAAGCAGAAGTAGATGTTTTTCTGGAACTCTCTTGCTTTTTTAATGATCAATCGGATGTTGGCAGTTTGATCTCTGGTTCCTTTGCCTTTTCAAAATCCAGCTTAAACATCTGGCAGTTCACAGTTCATGTACTGCTGAAGCCTGGCTTGGAGAATTTTCAGTATTACTTTACTAGTGTGTGATTTGAGTGCAACTGTGCGGTAGTTTGAGCATTCTTTGGCATTGCCTTTCTTTTGGGTTGGAATGAAAACTGACCTTTTCCAGTCCTGTGGCCACTGCTGAGTTTTCCAAATTTTCTGGCATCTTGAGTGTAGCACTTTCACAGCATCATCTTTCATAATTTTAAATAGCTCAACTGGAGTTCCATCACCTCCACTAGCCTGTTTGTGGTGATGCTTTCTAAAGCCAACTTGACTTCGCATTCCAGGTGAGTGATCACACCATCATGATTATCTGGATTGTGAAGATCTTTTTTTGTACAGTTTTTCTGTGGATTCTTGCCACCTCTTCTTAATATCTTCTTCTGTTAGGTCCATATCATTTCTGTCTTTTATTGAGCCCATCTTTGCATGAAATGTCCCCTGATATCTCTAATTTTCTTGAAAAGATCTTTAGTCTTTCCCATTCTATTGTTTTCCTCTATTTCTTTGCACTGATCACTGAGGAAGGCTTTCTTCTCTCTCCTTGCTATTCTTTGGAACTCTGCATTCAAATGAGTGTATCTTGCCTCTTCTCCTTTGCTTTTTGCTTCTCTCCTTTTCTCAGTTATTTATAAGGCCTCCTCAGACAGCCATTTTGCTTTTTTGCAGTTCTTTTTCTTGAGGATGGTCATGATCCCTGTCTCTTGTACAATGTTGACCCTGCATCCATAGTTCTTCAGTAACTCTAGCAAATCTAATCCCTTAATCTATTTCTCACTTCCACTGTATAACCATATGGGATTTGATTTAGGTCATACCTGAATGATCTAGTGGTTTCCCCTAGTTTCTTCAATTTAAGTCTGAATTTGGTAATAAAGAGTTCATGATCTGAGCCACAGTCAGCTCCTGGTCTTGTTTTTGCTGACTGTATAGAGCTTCTACATCTTTGGCTGCAAAGAATATAATCAATCTGATATCATTATTGACCATCTGCTGATGTCCATGTGTGGCTTAAAACTACATAAATGTATTGTCTCCTAATTCAGGAGGGCAGAAGTCAAGATCACGGTGTCAGTACAGCTGGCCCCTTCTGGAGACTCCAAGGGAAAAACAGTCCTATGCCTCTCTCCTAGCCTCCAGTGGTTGCCAGCAATCCTTGGCACTCCCTAGCTGTGGCAGCATAACTCCTATTTCAGCCTCTATCTTCCCATGGCCTTTATCTTTGTGTGTTTCTCTGTATTCTCTTCTCCTTATAAGTCACTGGATTTAGGGTCCACCATAAACTAGTATGATCTTATCTTGATCCTTAACTACTTATATCTGCAAAGATCTTATTTGCAAATAAGATCACATTCTGAAGTGCCAGGTGGACATGAATTTTTGTGGGACATTACTAAACTCACTGTATCCTTTAAGTGGAATGCTGTGTTCTGTGGTTTAAAATACTATATTCTTAAGAACAGAAATAAGAACATGAAGTGTAAAGGTTAGAGGACTTGAATCAGACAAGGAAATTAACAGCCGTCTACAAATTTTTGAACCAATTTTTCTCCTGCAGATGAAAAAAAGACTTTCTAACATTCTGTTTTCCAGAGATGAATAGATTTCCATCACTCATTTGTTCAAGTGTGAGCTGTAAAACCACTGGATAAGAATGCTCAGGCCTCAGATGAGTGGCTAGACTTGATGATTACAGATGACCATTAAGTTCTTAGATTCTACAATTCCTTCCCCACGTCTCCATCTCCATGGCCCTTTTAACTGGCCATTATTCAGAATCAAGGAGAAGGCAATGGCAACCCACTCCAGTATGCTTGCCTGGAAAATCCCATGGACTGAGGGGCCTGGTAGGCATTAGTCCCTGGGGTCGTGAAGAGTTGGACAAGACTGAGCGACTTCACTTTCATGCACTGGAGAAGGAAATGGCAACCCATTCCAGTGTTCTTGCCTGGAGAATCCCGGGGACAGAGGAGCCTGGTGGGCTGCCATCTATAGGGCAGCACAGAGTCGGACACGACTGAAGCAACTTAGCAGCAGCAGCATACAGAATCAGAGAACCATAAAGCTCTATTAACACAGCACACATCATGTGAAGAGTAGGAGGTAGAGGTGAGTGGGATACCAGCAAGAAGGCACACATTGTAAAGAAAACATAAGAGGCCCTAGGAATGAAGAGTATCAAAGTACGGTAGCTTCAGCACAGTGAGCAAGGCAGAGTGAGTAGCCTGAGGGAGGGAAAGGCTGGAACCAGACCAATCAGGAGGTGCCTTATATACTACAGTAAGGAGGTCAGATTTCCACTCTAAGGATTAGAAGAAGCCACTGAGGGGTAATTTAAGCAGGCAGTGACAAGACTGGGTGAAGTTTCAAGATCGCTGTGGGAGAAACGATGGACGGAAGTTAAGCAGCAGGAAGACCAGAGAGATGGCAACTGTCTGTACTAAGATGACAGGAGTGAAAATGGCAAGCAACAGATAGATATGATACACCCTGAGAGTAAAATGTGAAGGATAAATCAGAAGTGGAATGTAAGAAAAAGAAGCTAGGGTGATGCCTGAATTTGTTTAAATAACAAGAGTGGACCGCAATGTCATCTGCTGAGATGCGGAAGACTAGAAAACAGGTATCAGTCACTCAATCACTTTTTTATAAAGTTTATTCCCTAGCTTCAAGAAAAATTGAATTAATTCCAAACCATGGTTAGAATGAGTAAAAAACTGAGAGATGACTAGAAACACTGAAAAGTGCATGTTTTTCCCCAATAAGAAAAGAGTTAAGACCAAGTATTCTCATCTTAACAGGAATCAAACTAAAAGATGGCATCGCTTTTGTTTTTTTTAATTGAAGGATAATTGCTTTACAGTATTGTGTTGGTTTCCATAGACTGCAGCCCACTAGGCTCCTCTGTCCATGGAATTCTCCAGGCAAGAATACTAGAGTGGGTAGTCATTCCCTTCTCCAGGGGATCTTTCCAACCCAGGGATTGAACCTGGGTCTCCTGCATTGCAGGGAGATTCTTCACCATCTGAGCCACCAGGGAAGCCCGGAATACAGTGGTAGTAGACAGGATGTATACACATATGTGTATATATATATATATATATATATGTATATACTAACACACATCAAAAGCTCCATTTATCAATCTGGAGATGAGGGTAATTTAAGTTAAAAATACCAAGTAGGCAGTTGAATATATGAATCCAGAGCTCAGAGAAGACTAAAGGCTAAAAGTAAAGACATAGGAAAAAGTGACAGGAGAAGTGGAAAAGAGGAAAAGCTTACTGTAAACCAAAATGTCAAAAAAGGAAGAAACAATTATTGGAGGACATATCTTGCTAATGGACCTGCAAAATAAATCAAGATAGAGCACAGATGCTCAGAGACATGTTTTACAACTATGGCGGCTCAGTGTTAAGACACTGAGTGTTGTTCCGGGGAATGAGCTCTGGGGAGGCTGCTCTCACTGCTCCCAGTGTGGCTGCCTCTACAATGGCTCGCCCTGCTATGAAACAAATGCTGAATGCTATTTTTGCTTCTGGCCTTTTTTCTGCTAAAAGAAAAAACCCTCTTGAGGTTTCTTTTGGTTATCAAAAATAGGTACTAATGTAGGTCTTTCATAAAAGCAAAACGGCATAAGATGAACTTTTGAAAAGTGGAGATTACCCACAGTTAAGTCTTCATGCTTTAAATACAGAATGATTTTAAATAGGGAAAACAAAAATAAAATAAAATAAAAGCATTATCATCATCATCATAAAAATATTATAGAAAAGTCCTGTCCCTTTCTAAGATTCATTAACTGCTCAAAATGATGCCACAACGATGCCACACATACACCCTGAGAAAACCATAACTGAAAAAGACACATGTACCTCAGTGTTCATTGCAGCAGTATTTACAATAGCTAGGACATGGAAGCAATCCAGATGTCCACTGACAGATGAATGGATAAAGAAGTTATGGTACATATATACAATGGAATATCAGCCACAAAAAGGAACATATTTGAGTCATTTCTAATGAGGTAGATGAACCTAGAGCTTATTATACAGAGTAAAGTAAGTCAAAAAGAGAAAAACCAGTGTCGTATATTAACGCATATATAGAATCTAGAAAGATGGCACTGATGAACCTATTTGTGGGGCAGCAATGGAGACTCAGACATAGAGAACAGACTTCTGGACACAGGGGGCAAAGGAGAGGGTGGGACAAATGGAAAGAGTAGTATGGAAGAATATACATTACCGTATGTAAAACAGATAGCCAGTGGGAATTTGCTGTTTGACTCAGGGAGCTCAAGCCCAATGAAGAGTGGGGTGGGGTGGGAGGTGGGAAGGAGGTTCAATAGGGAGGGGACGTGTGTATACCTACGGCTGATTCATGTTGACGTATAGCAGAAACCAACACAATACTGTAAAGCAATTATCCTTCAATTAAAAAAAAAAACAAAAGCAATGCCATATTTTAGTTTGATTCCTGTTAAGACGAGAATACTTGGTCTTAACTCTTTTCTTATTGGGGAAAAACATGCACTTTTCAGCATTTCTAGTCATCTCTCAGTTTTCTACTCATTCTAACCATGGTTTGGAATTAATTCAATTTTTCTTGAAGCTAGGGAATAAACTTTATAAAAAAAAAAAAGTCAACTTTAGACACTTACTTGTTCCCTTTAGAGAGTATGACTTTCCCTTTGTGAAGAAGGTTTTATATTAAAAATAACTTCGAAAAAATGAGAGAACAGAAAATGAGAAATGTTACTCATGATCCAACAGATATAACACAGCCATTTTAATTTTTCCATATTACTTTGAGTCCCTGTCCACTGTAAAGATATTACTTTTGTAGGATATACCTAACTTTCACATGATCCCCTTTAATGGTTGTGTAACATTCCACGAAGTAGATCATTCATAATTTACTAAACTCACTTGAGAAGGGGTACAAGACATGGTGGAAGTATGAGCTCTGTAGTCAGACAGACCTACATCAAACCCAAACTCTTCTGAATCACAAGATTCAGCTGGTGGATTACCTCACTAACTTTAATTTGTCCAACACTAATTATCAGTACCACCCTCCTATGTTCCAGGCTCAACAGTGAGCACTGAGTATACAAAAGCGGACACCAGGATCTCTGCCTTCAGAAGCAAATAGGACAGATACACAATTTCCAACCATATTAAGTGTTATAAACCAAAAAAAACCAAAAACATTAACAGACTGGAGTGCCTTGAATTCCCATCCACAGTACCACCTAGTGCTGTTACAAGAATGCAATGATACTCCATGTACAATACTTGGCACCATTCTTGGCCGAGAGTATGTACCCAGTATATGTCAACTGTATCACTACTTGGGATAAAGAGAGATCACCAAAGCAGGAAATATCATCCTCTCCGTACACATTTTCTTCTTTTCTCTATCAATATAAATCCTACACTTTTTCAGGTTTGAGTTTACTGCTATAAGTTTGATGTGGGTCTACTTTTTAAAAATTTATTTTATTGAAGGATAATTGCTTTATAAAATTTTTGCTATTTTCTGTCAAACTTCAACATGAATCAGCCATAGGTATACATACATCCCCTTCCTTTTGAACCTCTCTCCCCATCCCACCCCCCAAGGTTGATACAGAGCCCTTGTTTGAGTTTCCTGAGCCATATAGCAAATTCCTATTGGCTACCTATTTTACATATAGTAAAGTAAGTTTCTGACTCAATGGACATGGGTTTGGGTGGACTCTGGGAGTTGGTGATGGACAGGGAGGCCTGGCGTGCTGCGGTTCATGAGGTCACAAAGAGCTGGACACAACTGAGCGACTGAATTGAACTGAACTCACTTAAGTTTCCATGTTACTCTTTCCATACCTCTCACCCTCTCCTCCCCTCTCCCTCTGTCCATGTCTATTCTCTATGTCTATTTCTCTACTGCTGTCCTGTAAATATCTTTAGCACCACTTTCTAGATTCTGTATAAATGTGTTAGAATATGTTATTTATCTTTCTCTTTCTCACTTCACTCTATAATACAGAACTGACTCAAAGGTGTTCCTTTTTATGGCTGAGTAATATTCCATTGTGTATATATACCACAACTTCTTTATCCATTTATCTGTCAATGGACATCTAGGTTGCTTCCATGTTCTAGCTACTGTAAACAGTGCTACAATGAACAATGGGATACATGTGTCTTTTTCAATTTTGGTTTCCTCAGGGTATATGCCTAGCAGTGGGACTGCTGGGTCATATGGTGATTTTATTCCTAGTTTTTTAAGGAATCTCCATACTATCTTCCATAGTGGCTGTATCAATTTACATTCCCACGAACAATGCAAGAGGGCTCCCTTTTCTCCCCACCCTCGCCAACATTTATTGCTTGTAGACTTTTGATGATGGCCATTCTGATCAGTGTGAGGTGATAGCTCACTGTAGTTTTGATTTGCTTTTCTCTAATAATGACTGATGCTGAGCATCTTTTCATGTGTTTGCTAGCCATCTGTATGTCTTCTTTGGAGAAATGTCTGTTTAGGTCTTTTTTGAGTGGGTTGTTTGTTTTCCTGGTATTGAGTTGTATGAGCTGCTATGTATTTTGGAAATGAATCCTTTGTCAGTTGTTTCATTTGCTATTCTTTTCTCCCATTCTGAGGGTTGTCTTTTCACCTTGCTCATAGTTTGATGTGGGTCTATTTTTAGATCCATTTCTCTCCTTGTCATGTTCAAGTTTCCTTTTACCTCCGTGAACAAACAGAGTATATATTTATAATAGCTCTTTCAACACCTTTATTTGCAATTCCATCATTTGTCCCACTTCTGGGACTGTTTCTGCTGACTGTTTTCTGTCTGGTTATGGGTCATATTTTCTCTACTTGGCCTGTCTGCTCATTTTTTATTAGATGCTGGTATTGGATTTCATGTTTTGGGGAGCTGGACTTTGTTGTAATCCCTTCAGATATTGTTAGGGTTTGTTCATGATTAGGGACTTTGAATAAATCTCATCCTTTTAAGGTTTGCCTCTAAGATTTGGTAGGTGGGTCCAGAACAGGCTTTTCTCCAGGGCTAATTTGGCCTTACTCCATGCCTCATCCGTGAGGTCTTTCTACTTTGAGTAGTGAGAATATGAGCTATTCCCAGCCTTGTGTGAACTCCAAGAATTCTCCCACCTGCTAATTTCTGACAGGTCTCCATAAAACAAGCAGAACAGTACTCAATCAAAGGCTTGAGTGAATGAACCCCTTGCAGCTCCCTCCTCTCCTGTACCTGACCCTCCTCACACATTCAAGCCTACTCAAGCTGCCTTCACCTCTCTGAGCTCTGAACTCTGTCTCATCAACTCGGGAAGGCCACTAGATTCTTTCTGGGTTCCCCTTCCCTGAGCTTCAGTTTAGAAACTCTCCAGGCGATAAGCTGAGGCAGTCACAGAGCTCTGTTGTTTATTTCCTTTGTCTCAGGGAGCACTGTCCTGTGCTGTTTTCTGATCTGTTTCTAAAACTGCTGTTTCATAACTGTCAGGTTTTCCAATCACTTTAGGTGGCAAGGTAAACCTAGTGTCTGTTATTCCACTATGGCTAGAGGAAGAACTAATCAAGTTTAATTTCAACTTCCACATTTTCAATGAAACCTCTCTAGACTACAAGTCCAAATAATTTTTCATTTCTCTGATCTTTGTACCATTTACTGATCTAGCGTAGTAACAGAGGCCCTGTGGTATACTCTATCAACACCCCACCATCCCCATCCCATCATACAGATTCCAGCAACACCTGCCATCAGTTTCACTACCAGACCAAGCACCACAGGGTTAAATGCAACCACATATTACAGTGGCTTGCTAGTGCCAGGCACAGTTTGAGGTATTTGGTTAAAACAAAGAAGACGCTGTCCCTAATTTCCAAGAGCTCACAGTCTGGGACAACTTAGGAATCAACTTCTCACCCATAAATCCATAACACAGCTCTAATGGGAAAAACTAAGGTATAAATGAACCTTTAGAACATGGATTGTGGCTTGTCAAAAGTTTTCTTAAAGGACCAGAGAACAAGTAGTTCAGGCTTGGAAGTCATATAGGCTCCTGTAATAACTGCTTAACTCTGTTGGGATACCACAGAGCCACAGACACGTGAATGAACGGACATGGCTGTATTCCAACAAACTCTGTTTACAATACCATGCGGCTGGTCGCCTTGCTGGTGTCTGCAGACAGCCTGCACCATCTTCTACAATGGCATGTCCTATTTGTGCCATCCTGACAAGCTCTCTTAGGCAGGAATTGCATACCATATCTTCCACACACACACACCACAGAACTTGCATAATGCAAGCTCAGAGGAGTTTATTAAGGACTTTTTATTTCATTTGGCATTGGAAGGGATCCCTTTATTTTGTTCAAAATTGCTTTCAGCAGTAAAGAAAGCTACACTTACTATGACTTATGGAAAAGAAATCAATGTTTAGTGCATAAAATACTCTAAGGATGATAAAACAAACACATGATGATCCTGAAAACTTAATTTCATTTTGTAAATAAGTCAAGGTTGCTATACTTAAAACCACCAGCTCTGAGGACTGGCATGATTAGGTAACTTCGAAAAAATCTTCTCCTTTTAAGTTTGCCTCTAAGATTTGGTAGGTGGAAATGCACCCCAGAGGTGTGGACATGGTCCAAAACACTACCAGACTTCTTTGAGAATTATCTAAAGAGAGAACTCACAAGCACATTAAAAGACTGCCTCAAAAATAATTTTCAATTGTCAAAATTAAAATCTATCCAGAAAAGACAGACATTTGATAAACTGTATGTATTTTCCAAATGGTTTGATCAAAAAGATAACCTCACAAAACAAATTCTCAAAGTGTTTAAATTTTTCATTGTTGCAAAATATGTGTGTATACATAGAAACATATACACGTCCATGTGACTGGCATTAAAAGAACAGTATCCTTAATGGGTATATCTGGTACTTTGTTTAACAAGGTTCATCTTAATATTTTACAGTTACACCTTGTTCAAGATGGAGGGATCTTACAAGCCATCTAATCTAATGCTCCTTCAAATGAAGGATTTCCCTTTTATAATGCTTTGTACAGTTTGTTTGCAAACTGCAATGCTTTGTAGCAAACTCATATTCAGAAATGAACATGTACTAAAAGTGTGCCTGGCCTATAATGAAGTGGGACCTGTGCTACCCAGGATATGATGCTCACATGCATACAGGAGCAGAGTGGGCTGGTCAATGAGTGAACACAGGCTTTGTCCTTGCAGCTTGAGGCCTTATTTCCCCTCAACTCCTTTCACTGCAGCTAACTTTTTTTTACCCAAATTCAAGACTATATGATAATTTTTATTAACTTTTCTCTTAGTTTCAGCCCACCATTCCATACATAAAGATCCTGAGGATCCTGCCGTCCAATATTTCAGTTAAATATGTCACGTCTTTATCAAATCACTGGCACAACAAAGACCTTCACAATGTGAAGAATAGCAAGATGAAAACTCTAAGGCAGAAAGTACAGACAACACTTTGCTATAAAGAGAAACAGAAAGATGGAATGGAGGAAGGATGTATATATTTGGTGGGGAGGTTTAAAAATATATACTCAAATTTAAATGCTAATGAATCATCCAAAAGCAAAGGAAAAATACAAAATGTAAAAATATTTTCTAAATTGTTAAAATTTAATACAAATACAATTTATCATATATTGCTTGGTTATCTATTTTAGGTCAAAATTTGGTTTTTAGAGCCTCCAGCTCCTTCTGAATTATCTTTCCTTTCAAGGTCTCTGATTCCAGGATAACACCTACTTTTTTTCTGAATATTTTGTTATCTCTATATCCAGTAGCCCCTGCCTTTGTCATTATACAATCTAATACTTCATGACCCTTTTCATCCAAGATTTTGTTTCCACATTGATAGCCTTCACTCTAAAATCAGAATTTTAAAAACCAAGTTTAGGTTTAATTAAAAAATATCACATATATAAAACATAAGAATCTAAGATTTTTTAAAAAATGTTATGGCATCCCTTTAGACAACTAGATGACCAAAAAAAATTTATTACTTGGTAAAATTGTTCTCCAAGGCTTAAACATCCAATCCTGAAAATTTCTATGTAAAATGACTAGTACCAAATTCTTCCCACCAGCATATGTGCACACAAAATGACATCATCAACAACAGGGCCTCTCTCCCAACCCCCACCTCCAGGCTCAAACAAGAAGTTAGTGTGCACACACACAAAGCACATCTACGTCTGTTCCACAGTAAATGCTAGCTAGATTTTACACTTGTTTCTAGATCTAAGCTCACCCTTTGAGTAAGTTAGTAATAAGAAAGCAACCATGAACAACAACCAGTTTCTGTGAATAAATATAAGGCACGTTCCTGCAAAAGTTCACTTCAAAAAATAAATTCTTTACAGTTAAAATATGAAACTTTTTATCACCAAATAAATCTCCATTTAAAATGTACTCTTAATAATAATGTATTTTCAAAGTACAACACTTGTTTATGAAATATTTTATAAAGTTTAACACTTTTCAAAATGTACTTCTAAAATAGCAAAGCATTTAGGAAGAAATTGCCAAATTGCTCTTTAAAGATATAGGACAAATAAATCTTGTCCAGTAATTCATACATGCCTAATTTACAGAAATAATGACTCATTGGAAAAGACTCTGATGCTGGGAGGGATTGGCACAGGAGGAAAAGGGGACGACAGAGGATGAGATGGCCGGATGGCATCACTGACTCGATGGACGTGGAGTTGGCGATGGACAGTGAGGCCTGGCGTGGTGCGATTCATGGGGTCGCGAAGAGTCGGACATGACTGAGCGACTGACTGAATGCAAAGTAACTAGAAAGGTTTTTACTTTCACAACCAAGTCAAAGAGTTAAAACAAGTTATCATGTTAAGCTCTAGGAAAACTACTTTTGTCTTTATATTCACCAAACACTTGTCCTCAAAATTTTTATTAACTTCTCATCTATTGACCATGGCCGGTTCTTTTTTTGCCACTAATTCTGTCTCATAACTATTTTTTTTGTAATTTGAACATCACTTTGTTTAGTGTCAACACTCAGTAAATCTTCAATAAACACATTAAGAATTCTCTTCAACTTAAAATTACAAGCACGCAAGAGTCGGAATATATTATTTTTTCTAAAACCACTAAAATTTGAGATTAAATCGAGAATATCATGTGAAATAACCAAATATGCAAAATTTAAGCTATTTTCTTTTTTTAAAATCGAGGTATAATAGACATACGGGCTTCCCTGGTGGCTCAGATGGTAAAGAAATCTGCCTGCAAGGCAGGAGGCCCATGTTCCATCCCTGGCTCAGGAAGATCCCCTGGAGGAGGAAATGGCAACCCATTCCAGTATTTTTGCCTGAGAGGAGCGTGGTGGGCTACAGTCCATGTGGTTGCAAATATCCAGACACGACTGAGTGACTAGAGTACACGGACATAATAGATATAAGCCATTTTCTTAAACGTGAAAAAATTTAACAGACTTCTATCACCATTCTTGCTTTTTAAAATACATTCCTAGGACTTCCTTGGTGGTCCAGTGGTTGGAACTTTGCATTTCCACTGTGCGGGTGTGGGCCAGATCCTTGTTCGAGGGAACTGAAGATTCTGCATGCTAATGATTGGACGGCCAAGAAACAAAAACAAAAAAACAAAATACACTCCTAAATTTCTGGTGCGAAAGCACAAAAACTTCTTAGATTTCATGTTAGTCCACTGACTTAGAAACAGTTTATAGGTAAACTGACATAAAAATGCCACTAGACCGTGAGCTTCAAGAAGAAAAGAAAGAATTTGCATACTTCTGGGGCCCATCCCACTTTCCTAGTACCTTAGATGGTGGCTGGGACCAGCAGGTTTTCAATTAGTATTTGCTGGATTGAAAGAACCTATGTGTGTAGATCCCTTAGTAGAAAGCCAGACCCAAACTACCTGCAGGATTCCACCACCGATGCCATGAAAAAATCTTGAGCAATCTCATGATGTGCGGATACAAAATGAGCCCCTAGAGAACAGAGGAAATGAAGAGCAGATAGACACCCAGGGGAACTGACTGCAGACTCAAGTTTCCAAGACTGCTCCAACGTATTCATATTGATGCCATATCTGAAACTCCACCAATTTAGAGATTCATTTAGGTTAACAAATCTCCTCTTGTAAGAACGCAGGCACCATTTACGCCTCTCAATAACCTTGTGTTGTGCTGTGCTTAGTCGCTCAGTCGAGTCCAACTCTGCAAATTGCCAGGCTCCTCTGTCCATGGGGATTCTCCAGGTAAGAATACTGGAATGGGCTGCTATGCTCTCCCCCAGGGGAGCTTCCCAATCTAGGAATTGAACCCATGTCTCCCACATTGCAGGCAGATTCTTTACCATCTAAGCCGCCAGGGAAGCCCCTCAATAAACCTAAGGTATAACTATTTCACCATTCCCTTTTGCAGACAAAATTGAGGCTAAAAGGCCAAATTACTTTCCTAAACTCACACAGCACTTCGCCAGTGACATAAGGCTTATGTGCAGCACAACTGAAACCTCCCCACTGACCGAGGAACATGAGCAGCCTTTACCACCCATCAGTGTCCAATACCCTTCTATACAAACACCTAACACAAGTTTTCTAAAGATGGGGCTTTTGCTTGGAATGACAGGCAAGAAACAAGCAGTTTCAGAACACAGATCACTTATGAGGCAAGGATCTAAAGTGAGGATCATGGATTCGAGGTGCCTAGAGGAACCCAAAGACAAAACCACAGATTTCAAAATACTGAACAGGGCCAGTTCTTGTTCCAGAACACTTTGCCTCTCCCTCTTCCTCCCCTTCCACGTGACCCTCATAGATCTCAACCCCAGAAAACAGACTACCATTGTCAGTGCCACAGTTTGGAAACATTTTGTGTCCCCAGCACAGTGACTGGCACAGAACAAGCAAGCAAATATTTACTGAATGAACCAAAGGCCAAAGTTGTTACCGTGGGCAAGGCAGGACCCTAACTGCCGTGTTTTTTTTTTTAACAAAGTGGAGATGAGAAGTGCATACGAAGCAACTGATTACTGATGTGAAAATGAACGTTTGAAAGGAAGGTGTAAACTGGGGAAAGGCTGGTGAAAGCCCTTCCTGATTCTTCTTCCCTAGCTAGATTGCCTCAAAGAAAAAAACAGCTTAGCACGTTTGCATTCAAACATATATCTCAGAAGTGGCATGACGTTCTAATAGTTGAGAGTATAAAAACAAACACCTTATGTAGGTTGCCTAGTTTAGGTCATCTTAACATGAAAAGCAGCTTTAAAAAAAAAGTCCCCTCTCAGCATTCTCAGGGTGAGAGTGGGTAGAAATGGAGAAGACAGCAGACATTTTTCCAAAAAGTCTGCTGTGGGCCAAAAACAAAATCACACTCCACAGTGTGGGAAAAGTTTCTTTTAAAACATTACCAGAAATTTGTACAAATATATGCTTTACACTAAATTATTAAAGAGCAAATGTTAGGAAGACGTAAGATTAAGCCAAATGGCTTCAAAGACAACTCTCAAAAATTTTACCTATTTCCCCTCTGGCAGACTCTCATGATCTGAAGACTTGGCTACAGGTTCCAATTGGTATCGGATTCGTCGTAACGTCAGATATTTAGGCGTCAAATTACAGTAAAGCTGATGGGGCACAAGAAGAGCCAAAAGCAACACGGAAGATACCCATTTTCCTCCTCCACTCTCCTTCCACTTGTCACATAAGAAAAACGGCACGTTTTTACGGTAGAAAAGGGCCTCATCCTTCTAGATTCAATACAGCGCAGTCTGTGATTTCGGAAAGGAACCTGTGCGGATTCCGAAATACAGGTTGAGACTTCATCCATCATGAACTAGTTTTGCGCTCTTCCACCACCTCCTTTGTCTGAGCTGTCCCTGCAAACTCGCAGTTCAGTGCCTTCCTGTAAACAAGCTAACCGAACCCAGGGGGAAATAAGCCTTTTTTAAAAAGAAGAGAAGAACCCAATAACGAGTCTGGAGCCTCATTCCCAGCAGCGAACAGGCGGGGGAGGACACG
>SJYA01003715.1:0-56559 GCA_006410615.1 Neotragus moschatus | reverse complement strand
GGTGTTTTGGGGAACTTCTTGAGGTGCACCAAGGGTGTGAAGGAACCTTTCGAAGTATAAGTCGGGAGGTGTGATTACCTTCGAGATCCCGCATCAGAAAAAGGCCTCATCTGGCCTGGAGGATAGAATCTCCTAGTTTTTCTCGAGTTACTGCAGTCCCTCTCAAATTACGATGCGGACCTCTCAATGCCCTCCTTTGACCTTCACAAAGACCAGTGTCCATGGGAGTTGCCAGGGACCTCTCGACATTGCTCGCAAGTCGGTGTTGGGTCCTAAGTCCTCATCAGGAGCTGAGGCCGGAACCTGAGGTTTCCTCTCCAGTGCTGACATCGATTTTGGGGTTCCTCTGTAGTGTCCACAGCGGAGTTAGGTCTCCACTCGAGTGGAGACATGCACTTACGCTTTCCTCCTGAGCTGTAGAATCAGTGTCGGGCTTCCCGTGTAGTTGACACAGAAGTCTGTGTCTTTCCATCGAGGTGCCACAGGGCTGTCACACATGCACCGTGGTGTGAGTCAATACTGGGGGTGACAGTCGAGGCAGTGCATGGAAATCAGGTTCATCTGGAGTGAACTGAAATATTTGCAGGTCTTTTGGAATTGTGGCACGACCCAGAGAGTGCCTTTCACCTTTCCTGTTGACAGCGCCATCTCTTGAGATGCACCTGAGACACTGGAATCATTTTCCGACAAAACAGGGAAAGGAGACCTTCATTTCGGGCTGAGGAGGGTACAATGGGGCTCCTCTTCATTTGTGGCGAGACCCTTGGTGTGCCTTGCGAGTGGAGACTGGTATGTAGGGGAACTTCCTGACTTGCAGCAAGGGTGTGAAAGAACCTTTTGAGCTCCAAGAGGGGAGATGTGATTTCCATCGAGAAGCTGCAACGGAAAAAGGCCTTATCTTGCCTGGAGGACAGAATCTCCAAGTTTTTCCCGAGTTATGGTAGCTCCTTATCGAGTTACGTTGGGGACCTCTGGGAATCATCGTTTTTCTTCAAGAATGGCCAGTCTCCATGGGAGTTGCCAGGGATCTCTCAGGAATCCTCTTTAGTCGGTGCCGGATAATAAGTCCTCATCAGGTTCTGAGGCCAGAACCTGAGATTTCCTCTCCAGTGCTGACATAGATCTTGGCGTTCCTCTGGAGTCCCCACAGGGTAGTCAGGCCTCGTCTCGAGTGGCGACATGAACTTATGCTTTCATCCCGAGCTGTAGAATCAGTGTGGGTCTTCTCGTGTAGTTGACACAGAAACCTGCAGCTTTCCCTCGAGGTGCCACAGGGCTGTCACACATGACACCGTGGTGTGAGTCGATATTGGGGATGAAAATCGAGGCAGTGCAGGGAAATCAGGTTCATCTGGAGTGGACTGAGATATTTGGGGGTCTTCTGGAATGGTGGCATGGACCAGGGAGTGCTTCTTGCCTTTCCTGTTGAGAGCGCCTCCTCCTGAGATGCGACTGGAACGCTGGGAATCCATTCCCCTTTCCCGAAGAATCAAGGAAAGGAACCTTCAATTCGGGCTGAGGAGGGGACAACGGGGCTCCTCTTCAGTTGCGGTGGGACTTCCGTGTTCCTCGTGAGAGATACGGATATGTTGGGGATGTTCTTGAGTTGCACCAAGGGTGTGAAATAACCTTTCCAGGTCCAAGAGGGGAGGTGTGATTTCCCTCGAGATGCCGAAGTGGAAAAGGGCCTCATCATGCCTGCAGGGGAGACTCTCCTGGTTTTACTCGGGTTGCAACACGTCCCATCCGAGATACGATGGGAACCTAAGAGATTAGCTCCTGTGTCCTCAGGAAAGGCCAGTCTCCATGCAAGTTGAAAAGGGCCTCTTGGGATCCCTCTCCAATCGTCGCTGGGTCCTAAGTCCTTGTCAGGAGCTGAGCCCGGAACCTGAGGTTTCCTCTCCAGTGCTCACATGGATCTTGGCGTTCCTCTGGAGTCCGCAGAGGGGAGTCAGGCCAAGTCGGGAGTGGATACAAGCACTTCTGCTTTCCTCCCAAGCAATCGAATCAGTGTCAGGTTTCCCGAAGAGTTGTCACAGCAATCTGTTGCTTTCCCTCGAGGTGACAAGTGCTGTCACACGTGACACCTTGCAGTGAGTCAGTACTCAGTTTAACAGTCGTGATAGTGCAGAGAAATCAGGTTCATCTGAAGGGGACTGACACATTTGTGGGTCTTTTGGAAAGGTGGCCCGACCCCAGGAGTGCCTCTCGCCTTTCCTGTTGACAGCGCCTCCTTCTGAGATGCAATGGAAATGCCAGGAATCCTTTCCCAACGAAGCAGTGTAAGGAACCCTCATCTAGAGCTGAGGAGGAAACAAGAGGGCTCCTCCTGGGATGTGGTGGGACCCTCAGTGTTCCTCTTGAGTGGAGACGGGTATTAAGGGGAACTTCTTGAGTTTCAGCAAGGCTGTGAAGGAAAATTTCGAGGTCCGAGTGACAAGGTGTGATTTACCTGGAGACGCTGCATCGGAAAAAGGCCTCATCTTGCCTGGAGGGGAGAATCTCTTAATTTTTCTCGAGTTACTGCAGGTCTCACTCGAGTTACAACGGGGACCTCAATGATACCCTCGTTTGACTTCAACAAAGGCCATTCTCCATGGGAGTTGCGAGGAGGCTCTCAGGAATCCTCTCCAGTCGGTGCAGGGTCCTAAGTCCTCATCAGGATTTGAGGTCGGAATGTGAGAGGTTTCCACTCCAGTGCTGACATCAATCTTGCGGTTCTTATTGAGTCTCCACAGGGGAGTCAGGCCTAGTCTAAGGTCGAGGCATGCACTTACACTTTCCTCCCGAGCTGTTGAATCAGTGTTAAGCTTCCCGTGGAGTTGAAAGAAAACTCTATGGCTTTCCCTCGAGTTGCCAGAGGGATGTCACATGGGCCAACGTGGTGTGAGTCGATACTGGGGGTGACAGTCGAGGCAATGCTGGGAAACCAGGTTCATCTGGAGTGGACTGAGATATTTGCGTGTCTTTTGGAATGGTGACATGACCCAGGGAGTGCCTCTCACCTTTCCTGTTGAGAGCACCTCCTCCTGAGATGGCACTGGAATGCCGGGAATCCTATCCCCTTTCCAGACCTAGCAGGGAAAGCACCTTCATTTCAGGCTGAGGCGGGGACAACGGGGCTCCTCTTCAGTTGTGGCGGAATCCTCCGCGTTCCTCGCAAGTGGAGACGCATATGTTGGGGAACTTATTGAGTTGCAGCAAGGCTATGAAAGAACCTGTCAAGGTCCAAGACGAGAGGTGTGATTTTCTGGAGATGCCACAACGAAAAGGGCCTCATCACGCCTGGAGGGAAGAATTTCCTAGTTTTTCTCGAGTTGAAGCAGGTCCCTCTTGAGTTAAGACCAGCAACTCAGGGACCTGCTCCTGTAGCCTCAGGAAAGGCCAGTCTCCATGCAAATTGAGAGGGGCCTCTTGGGATCCCACTCCAGTCGGTGCTGGATCCTAAGTCCTCGTCAGGAGCGGCCGGAACTTGAGGTTTCCTCTACAGTGCTGACATGGATCTTGGTGTTGCTCTGTAGTCCCCAGAGGGTATTCAGGCCTCATCTCGAGTGGATACACTCACTTCTGCTTTCCTCCTGAGCACTCGAATCAGTGTCAGGCTTCCCGCGGAGTTGAAAGAAAAGTCTGTGGTTTTCCCTCAAAGTGACAAGGACTGTCACACGTGCCACCCAGGTGTGAGTTGATACTCGGGTTGAAAGTCGAGGTAGTACAGGGAAATCAGGTTCTTCTGAATGAGACTGACACATTTGCGGGTCTTTTGGAAAGGCGGCATGACCCCGGGTGTGCCTCTCGCCTTTCATGTTGAGTTCACCTCCTCCTGAGACTCCACAGAAATGCCGAGAATCCTTTCCAGATGAAGCACGAAAAGGAACCCGCATCTCTAGCTGAGGAGGGGACTACAGGGCTCCGCTTGAATTGTGTCGGAACCCTCGGTGTTCCTCCTGAGTGGAGAGGGATATTTCGGGGGACTTCTTGAAGTGCAGCAAGAGTGTGAAAGAACGTTTCGAGGTCTAATTTGGGAGGTGTGATTTTCCCCGAGATGCAGCATTGGAAAAAGGCCTCATCTCGCCTGGAGTGGAGAATCTCCTAGTTTTTCTTCAATTGCAGCAGTCCCTCTCGAGTTATGATGGGAACCTCTGGGATGCCCTAGTTTGACCTCAACAAAGGACCGTTCATGAGAGTTGTCAGGGGCCTCTCGACATTCCTCTAAAGTCGGTGCCAGGTCCTATGTCCTCGTCAGGAACTGAGGCCAGAACATGAGGTTTCCTCTCCAATGCTGACATGGACATTTGGGTTCCTCTGGAGTCTCCACAGGAGAGTCAGGCCTCGTCTCGAGTGGAGACATGCACTTACACATTCCTCTTGAGCTGTAGAATCAGTGTCAGTCTTCCCATGTAGTTGACACAGAAATCTGCGGCTTTCCCTCAAGATGTCAGAGGGCTGTCACACATGCCACTGTGGTGTGAGTCAATACTTGGGTTGACAGTCGAGGAAATGCAAGGAAATCAGGTTCATCTGAAGGGGCCTGACACATTTGTGGATCTTTAGGAATGGTGGCACCACCCAGGGAACATTTGTGGGTCTTTAGGAATGGTGGCACCACCCACGGAGTGCCTCTGACCTTTCCTGTGGAGAGCATCTCCTCCTGAGATGTGACTGGAACACGGAGAATCCTTTCCCCTTTCCCGACGAAGCAGGGAGAGGAACCTTCATTTCGGGCTGAGGAGGGGACAACTGGGCTCCTCTTCAGTTGTGGCGGGACCCTCGGTGTTCCTCTTGAGTGGAGACAGGTGTTTTGGGGAACTTCTTGAGGTGCAGCAAGGGTATGAAGGAACCTTTCAAAGACTAAGTGGGGAGGTGAGATTTCTCTCGAGACGCTGCATCGGAAAAAGGTCTCACCTCACCTGGAGGAGAGAATCTCCCAGTTTTTCTCGAGTTGCGCAGTCCCTATCTAGTTACAATGNAGAGGTGTGATTTTCTGGAGATGCCACAACGAAAAGGGCCTCATCACGCCTGGAGGGAAGAATTTCCTAGTTTTTCTCGAGTTGAAGCAGGTCCCTCTTGAGTTAAGACCAGCAACTCAGGGACCTGCTCCTGTAGCCTCAGGAAAGGCCAGTCTCCATGCAAATTGAGAGGGGCCTCTTGGGATCCCACTCCAGTCGGTGCTGGATCCTAAGTCCTCGTCAGGAGCGGCCGGAACTTGAGGTTTCCTCTACAGTGCTGACATGGATCTTGGTGTTGCTCTGTAGTCCCCAGAGGGTATTCAGGCCTCATCTCGAGTGGATACACTCACTTCTGCTTTCCTCCTGAGCACTCGAATCAGTGTCAGGCTTCCCGCGGAGTTGAAAGAAAAGTCTGTGGTTTTCCCTCAAAGTGACAAGGACTGTCACACGTGCCACCCAGGTGTGAGTTGATACTCGGGTTGAAAGTCGAGGTAGTACAGGGAAATCAGGTTCTTCTGAATGAGACTGACACATTTGCGGGTCTTTTGGAAAGGCGGCATGACCCCGGGTGTGCCTCTCGCCTTTCATGTTGAGTTCACCTCCTCCTGAGACTCCACAGAAATGCCGAGAATCCTTTCCAGATGAATCACGAAAAGGAACCCGCATCTCTAGCTGAGGAGGGGACTACAGGGCTCCGCTTGAATTGTGTCGGAACCCTCGGTGTTCCTCCTGAGTGGAGAGGGATATTTCGGGGGACTTCTTGAAGTGCAGCAAGAGTGTGAAAGAACGTTTCGAGGTCTAATTTGGGAGGTGTGATTTTCCCCGAGATGCAGCATTGGAAAAAGGCCTCATCTCGCCTGGAGTGGAGAATCTCCTAGTTTTTCTTCAATTGCAGCAGTCCCTCTCGAGTTATGATGGGAACCTCTGGGATGCCCTAGTTTGACCTCAACAAAGGACCGTTCATGAGAGTTGTCAGGGGCCTCTCGACATTCCTCTAAAGTCGGTGCCAGGTCCTATGTCCTCGTCAGGAACTGAGGCCAGAACATGAGGTTTCCTCTCCAATGCTGACATGGACATTTGGGTTCCTCTGGAGTCTCCACAGGAGAGTCAGGCCTCGTCTCGAGTGGAGACATGCACTTACACATTCCTCTTGAGCTGTAGAATCAGTGTCAGTCTTCCCATGTAGTTGACACAGAAATCTGCGGCTTTCCCTCAAGATGTCAGAGGGCTGTCACACATGCCACTGTGGTGTGAGTCAATACTTGGGTTGACAGTCGAGGAAATGCAAGGAAATCAGGTTCATCTGAAGGGGCCTGACACATTTGTGGATCTTTAGGAATGGTGGCACCACCCAGGGAACATTTGTGGGTCTTTAGGAATGGTGGCACCACCCACGGAGTGCCTCTGACCTTTCCTGTGGAGAGCATCTCCTCCTGAGATGTGACTGGAACACGGAGAATCCTTTCCCCTTTCCCGACGAAGCAGGGAGAGGAACCTTCATTTCGGGCTGAGGAGGGGACAACTGGGCTCCTCTTCAGTTGTGGCGGGACCCTCGGTGTTCCTCTTGAGTGGAGACAGGTGTTTTGGGGAACTTCTTGAGGTGCAGCAAGGGTATGAAGGAACCTTTCAAAGACTAAGTGGGGAGGTGAGATTTCTCTCGAGACGCTGCATCGGAAAAAGGTCTCACCTCACCTGGAGGAGAGAATCTCCCAGTTTTTCTCGAGTTGCGCAGTCCCTATCTAGTTACAATGGGAACCTCAGGGATCCCCTCGTTTGACCTCAATATAAGCCAGTCTCCTTGGGAGTTGAAAGGGGCTTCTCAGGAATCCTCTCCAACCGGTGCCAGGTCCTAAATCCTCGTCAGGATCTGAGGCCAGGACCTGAGGTATCCTCTCCAGTGCTGACATCAATCTTGGGGTTCCTCTGGAGTCTCCACAGAGGAGTCTGTCCTCATCTCCAGTGGAGACATACACTTACGCTTTCCTCCCGAGCTGTAAAATCAGTGTCAGGCTTCCCGTGTAGTTGACACAGAAATCTGTGGCTTTCCCTCCAGGTGACAAGGTCTGTCACACGTGCCACTGAGGTCTGAGTCAATACTCGGGTTGAAAGTCGTGGTAGTGCTGGGAAATCAGGTTCATCTGAAGGGGACTGACACATTTGCAGGTCTTTAGGAAAGGTGCATGATCCCAGGAGTGCCTTTCGCCTTTCCTGTTGATATCACCACCTCCTGAGATGTGACTTGAAAGCCACGAATCCTTTCCAGATGAAGCATGAAAAGGAAGCCTCATCTAGAGCTGCTGAGGGGACAACAGGGCTCCTCTTGAGCTGTGGAGGGACGTTAGATGTTCCTCTAGAGTGGAGACGGGTATTTTGGGGAACCTCTAGAGGTGCAGCAAGGGTGTGAAGGAACCTTTTGAGGTTTAAGTGGGGAGGTGTGATTTCTCTTGAGACGCCACATCGGAAAAAGGCCTCATCTCTCCTGGAGGGGAGAATCTCCTAGTTTTTCTCAAGTTGCAGCAGGTCCCTCCCCAGTTACGACAGGGACCTCTGTGATCCCGTCGTTTGACCTCAAGAAAGGCCCATCTCCATGGGAGTTGTGAGTCACCTCTCGGGAATCCTCTCCAGTCGGTGCCAGGTCCTAAGTCTTCGTCAGGATCTGAGGCCAGAACCTGAAGTTTCCTCTGCAGTGCTGATATCGATCTTGGGGTTCCTCTCTAATCTCCACAGGAATTTCGGGCTTTCTCTCGAGTAGAGACATGCACTTACACTTTTCTCCCGAGCTGTAGAGTCAGTGTCGCACTTCCTGTGTAGTTGACACAGGAATCTGTGGCTTTCTCTGGCGGTGCCACAGGGCTGTCACACGTGTCACCATGGTGTGAGTCGATACTGGGGGTGACAGTCAAAGCAGTGCAGGGAAATCAGGTTCATCTGGAGTGGACTGAGATATTTGTAGCTCTTTTGGAATGTTTGCATGACCCAGGGAGTGCCTCTTGCCTTTCCTGTTGAGAGTGCCTCCTCCTGAGATGCGACTGGAACGCTGGGAATCCTTTCCCCTTTCCCAACGAATCAGGGAAAGAAACCTTCATTTCTGGCTGAGGAGGGAACAATGGGGCTCCTCTTCATTTGTGGCGGGATCCTCCGTGTTCCTCACGAGTGGAGACGTTTGTGTTGGGGAATTTCTTGAGTTGCAGCAAGGATGTGAAAGAACCTTTCTTGGTCCAAGAGGGGAGGTGTGATTTCCCTAAGTGAGGCCCTAAGTGTTCCTCGTGAGTGGAGACAGATATGTCGGGGAATTTATTGAATTTCAGCAAGTGTGTGAAAGAACCTTTTGAGGTCCAAGAAGGGAGGTGTGATTTCCATCCAGACATTGCAGCAGAAAAGGGCCTCATCACGCCTGGTGCGGAGAATTTCCTGGTTTTTCTCGAGTTGTGGCAGTACCTCTCGAGTTACGACGGGACCTCAGGAATCCCCTGGTTTGACTGGCCTCAACAAAGGCCAGTCTACAAGGGAGTTGCTAGGGGCCTCTCGACATTCCTCTCGAGTCGCTGCAGGGTCCTAAGTCATCATCAGGAGCTGAGGCCGGAACCTGAGGTTTCTGCTCCAGTGCTGACATGGACCTTGGCATTTTTCTGGAGTCCCCAGAGGGGAGTCAGGCCTCGTCTCAAGTGGAGACATGCACTTTCACTTTCCTCCCAAGCACTCGAATCAGTGTCAGGCTTCCCGTGGAGTTGACACAGAAATTTGTGGCTTTCCCTGGAGGTGCCACAGGACTGTCACACGTGCCACCATGGTATGAGTCGACACTGAGGCTGACAGTCGAGGCAGCGCAGGGAAACCAGGTTCATGTGGAGTGGACTGAGATATTTGCTGGTCTTTTGGAACAGTGGCACGATCCAGGGAGTCCCACTCACCTTACCTGTTGAGAGCACCTCCTCCTGATATTCTACTGGAATGCCGGGAATCCTTTCCCCTTTCCCAATGAAGCAGGGATGAACCTTCATTTCAGGCTGAGGAGGGGACAACAGGTCTCCTCTTCAGTTGTAGCAGGACCCTCCTTGTTCCTTGCGAGTGGAGACGGGTATGTCGGGGAAATTCTTGAGTTGCAGCAAGTGTATGAAACAACCTTTTGAGGTCCAAGAGAGGAGGTGTGGTTTCCCTCGAGACACCGCAGAGGAAAAGGGCCTCATCATGCCTGGGGGAGAATCTTCTCGTATCTCTCGAGGTGCAGCAGGTCCCTCTCGAGTTATGACCGGCACCTCAGGGACACGCCTCTGTGGCCTCAGGAAAGGCCAGTCTCAATGTGAATGTAGAGGGGCCTCCTGGGATCCCTCTCCAGTCAGTGCTGGGTCTTAAGTCCTCGTCAGAAGCTGAGGCGGGAACCTGAGGTTTCCTCTCCAGTGCTGACATGGATCTTGACGTTCCTCTGGAGTCCCCAGACGGGAGTCAGGCCTCGTCTTGAGTGGAGACACACACTTCTGCTCTTATCCTGAGCACTCGAATCAGTGTCAGGCTTCCAGTGGAGTTGACACAGAAATCTGTGGCTTTCCCTCAAGGTGCAAGGGCTGTCACATGTGCCACCGACATGTGAGTTAATACTCAGGTTGACAGTCATGGTAGTGCAGGGAAATCAGGCTCATCTGAAAGGGACTGACACATTTTCAGGTCTTTTGGAAAGGAGGCACGACCCCGGGAGTGCCTCTCGCCTTTCCTCTCCTGTTGAGATCGCCTCCTCCCGATATGCGACAGACATGCTGGGAATTCTTTCCCAACGAAGCAGGGAAAGGAACCCTCATCTCGAACTGAGGAGGAAACAACAGGGCTCCTCCTGAGTTGTGGCGGGACCCTTGGTGTTCCTCTTGAGTGGAGACGGGTATTTCGGGAAACTTCTTGAGGTTCAGAAAGGGTGTGAAGGAAACTTTCGAAGTCCAAGTGGGGAGGTGTGATTTCCCTCGAGACGCCGCCTCGGAAAAAGTTCTCATCTCACCTGGAGGGGAGAATCTCCTAGTTTTTCTCGAGTTGCGGCACTCCCTCTCCAGTTAGGACGGGGACCTCTGGAATCGTCCCGTTTGACCTCAACAAAGGCCAGTCTCCATGGGAGTTGCCAGGGGCCTCTAACATTCCTCTAAAGTTTGTGTCGGGTCCTAATTCCTCATGAAGAGCTGAGGCCGGAACCTGAGGTTTCCTGTCCAGTGCTGACATGGATCTTGGCATTCCTCTGGAGTCCCCAGAGGGGAGTCAGGCCTTGTCTCGAGTGGAGACACGCACGTCGGCTTTCTTCCTGAGCACTCGAATCAGTGTCAGGCTTCCCATGGAGTTGACACAAAAATCTGTGACTTTCACTCGAAATGACAAGGACTGTCTGTCACATGTGCCACCGAGGTGTGAGTCGATACTCGGGTTGACAGTCGATGTAGTGCAGGAAAATCAGGTGCATCTGAAGTGGACTGACACATTTGTGGGTCTTTAGCAAAGGCAGCAGGACCACGGGAGTGTCTCTTGCCTTTCCTGTTGAGAGCGCCTCCTCTTGAGATGCCACGGCAATGCTAGGAATCCTTTCCCGACGAATAAGGGAAAGGAACCCTCATCTCGAGCTGAGGAGGGGACAACAGCCCTCCTCTTGAGTTGTGGCGGGACCCTCGCTGTTCCTCTTGAGTGTGGATGGGCATTTCGGAGAATTCTTGAGGTGCAGCAAGAGTGGGAAGGAAATTTTCAGGGTCCAAGTGCGGAGGTGTGATTTTCTCTGAGATGCCGCATTGGAAAAAGGCCTCATCTCCCCTGGAGGGGAGAATCTCCTAGTTTTTCTCGAATTGTGGCAGTCCCTCTCGAGTTACAATGGAGACCTCTGGGATCCCCTCGTTTGACCTCATGAAAGGCCATTCTCCATGGGAGTTGTGAGGTGCCTCTCGGGAATCCTCTCCAGTCGGTGTTGGGTCCTAATTCCTCGTCAGGATCTGAGGCCGCAACCTGAGGTTTTATTTCCTGCCAGTGTCCAGCCACGGTGCATCCTGGGTGATTCGAAGGGGAGACAGATAGGCGAGGAAAAACTTACTTATTCATAAATATGAGTAGATTAGGAAATAATAGTATAGGAGGAAAATTATCTGGAGAAAAGAGGTTGAATAACTTGGTTTACGTGAAAAGCTTATAAAACCTCGAGGCAAGAGGTTTGCTCCATCTATGTTGGACCATCGACATCCACTTGAATCTCTAAGGGTGCCCCACCTTGGGCTCCCTTTCACGTGGAACTTAAAAGCCAGGACAAGTAAGTAGACATGGCAAGCCTCCACACCCCAGATGGGAATTCAGGCGGAAAAGTAGAGGGAGGGAAAGAGAGAAAGAGACATGGAGGAAACAAGTCTTCCCAATGACTGACCCCGGCCCCTATTGTCCTTCAAGGTTTTTTATACCTTTTTTTTTTTTTTTTTGATTGTACATAGAGATCAAGGGGTAATAGAAAATTATGCAGTGTTAGCAGCCTAGACTCTTATCAAAATCGGGCTTTTCTCTCTGCATACCTAGTTGTATACACAAGTCTTAGGTGATTTCATCATCTTCTGGCCAAAAGGCCAATTAACATTTTATGGCTCTTTTATGATAAGGGTTTGTTGTCTGGTGCCATTCTCAGAAAGCACTAAATAAAGTTACATTCTTACATAGCAATTTGTAACAAGAAGAGTACAGTGATTTATAACAAAGGAAATGTAATTAACTCAAAAGTCTAGCATTGCTAACATCAAAACTACTATATATCTTTTCCCATATCATGTTTATATTGGTTAACATCTTCCCGGGTGCCCAAAAGACAAAGAGTAAAGAGGTCTGGCAGTAATCATTGAGGCAACAGTGAAATCTGGTCGCCAATAGGATTTTTGGCTCTTTAGAAGAGGCTCTGTAACTGTAAAATACTTAAGCTTTGTGCCCCTCGCTGTTGGAGGCTGTAAGCAATTCACAAGCTGTAAAAGGTACGGGGAACTTGTTAAGCAAATGAGAGCATTTAAGTTAAAGCGTTATCAGAGGGGGTTGAGCTGAAACACTTCTTTCAAATGCAGAAAACTAAAGCCCAGAATTAACTTTTTCCAGAGAATGTCAGAAGAATTAGAAAAAAGTACAATGTCAGGCAGATTCTTATTTTCTAGGTACACACTCAGGAAATGCCAGGGAAAATTCCGAGACTCGAATCGTCCTTGAATATCGGCTCTGCCACATGTCTATGTCACGGGTGGGAATCCTCACGCTGGCTCCTGGCAGCAGGCATATTCGGGTTTCGTTATTTTTGGATGTAGATGCTCAGGGAAACTAAGGGGAAACCTCTGAAATGCGAATTGCCTTGCCCATCAGATTTCTGCTATGAGACCGTGTGATGAGAGGGATTCCCACGATGGCCCCCAGCACTCTCCAATGTTGACATTGATCTTGGGGTTCCTCTGGAGTCTCTACAGGGGAGTCAGGCCTCGTCTCTAGTGGAGACACACACTTCCGCTTTCCTCCTGAGCACTCGAATCAGTGTCAGGCTTCCCGTATAGTTGACACAGAAACCTGTGGCTTTCCCTCAAGGTACCACAGGGCTGTCACATGTGCCACCGTGGTTTGAGTCGATACTGGGGGTGACAGTCGAGGCGATGCAGGTATATCAGGTTCGTCTGGAGTGGACTGAGATATTTGCGAGTATTTTGGAATGGTGGCAAGACCCAGGGAGTGCCTCTCGCCTTTCATGTTGAAAGCACATGCTCCTGAGATTCGACGTGAATGCTGGGAATCCTTTCCCGAGGAAGCAGGGAAAGTAACTCTCATTTCGGGCTGAGGAGGGGACAACGGGGCTCCTCTTCAGTTGTGGAGTGACCCTCCGTGTTCCTCGTGAGTGGAGAAGGGTATGCCGGGGAACTTCTTGTGTACCAGCAAGGGTGTGAAAGAACCTTTCAAGGACCAAGAGGGGAGGTGTGATTTCCTTAGAGATGCTGCAGTGGAAAAGGGCTTCATCATGCCTGAAGAGGAGAATCTCTTGGTTTTTCTGGAGTTGTGGCAGGTCCCTTTCGAGTTATGACGGGCACCACAGGGACCCACTCCTGTGGCCTCAGGAAAAGCCAGCCTCCATGGGAATTGCGATGGGCTATGTGGGATCCCTCTCCATTCGGTGCTGGGTCCTAAGTCCTTGTCAGGAGCTGAGGCTGGAACGTGAGGTTTCCTCTCCAGTGCTGACATGGATCTTGGGATTCCTCTGGAGTCCCCACAGGGGAGTCAGGCCTTGTCTCGAGTGGAGACACGCACTTCCGCTTTCCTCCTGAGCACTCGAATCACTGTCAGCCTTCCCATGGATTTGACACAAAAATCTGTGGCTTTCCCTTGAAGTGACAAGGATTATCACACAGGACACCGAGTTGTGAGTCGATACTCGGGTTGACAGTTGAGGTAGTGCAGGGAAATCAGTTTCATCTGAAGTGGACTGACACATTTTCAGGTCTTTTGGAAAGGGGTCACCACCCCAAGAGTGCCTCTCGCCTTTCCTGTTGAGAGTGCCTCCTCCTGAGATGCGATGGGAATGCCGGGAATCATTTCCCGACAAAGCAGGAAAAGGAATCCTAATCTCGAGCTGACGAGGGGACAACAGGGCTCCTCTACAGTTGTGGCCGGACCCTCGATGTTCCTCTTGAGTGGAGACGGGTATTTCGGAAAACTTTTTGAGGTGTAGCAAGGGTGTGGAGGAACATTTCGAGGGCTAAGTGGGCAGGTGTGATTTCCTTTAAGACGCCGCATCAGAAAAAGGCCCCATCTTGCCTGGAGGGGAGAATCTTCTAGTTTTTCCCGAGTTGTGGCAGGTCCCTATCGAGCTTCTATGGAGACCTCAGGGATCCACTCATTTGAACTCAGAAAAGGCCAATCTCCATGGAAGTTGCGAGGGGCCTCTTGGGAATCCTCTCCAGTCGGTGCCAGGTCCTAAGTCCTCATCAGGATCTGTGGCCAGAACCTGAGGTTTCCTCTCCAGTGCTAACATGGTTCTTGGTGTTCCTCAGAAACCTCCATAGGGTTGTCAGTCCTCGTCTCGAGTGGAGACACGCACTTACGCTTTCCTCCCGAGCCATTGAATCAGTGTCGGGCTTCCCGTGTAGTTGACACAGAAATTTGGGGCTTTCTCTCGAGGTGCCACAGAGTTGTCACCCGTGCCACCATGGTGTGAGTCTATACTGGGGTGAAAGTCGGGGCAGTGCAGGGAAATCAGGTTCATCTCGAAGGGACTGAGTTATTTGTGGGTCGTTTTGAATGGTAGCACGATCCAGGGAATGCCTCTCACCTTTCCTGTTGAGAGAGCCTCCTCCTGAGTTGTGACTGGAATGCCGGGAATCCTTTCCCGTTGAACCAGGGAAAGGAACCCTAATTTTGGGCAGAGGAGGGGAAAACCAGGCTCCTCTTCAGTTGTGGCGGTACCCTACGTGTTCCTGGCGAGTGGAGACGAGTATGTTGGGGAACTTTTTGAGTTGCAGCAAGGATGTGGAAGAATCTTTCGAGGTCAAAGAGGGGAGGTGTGATTTCCCTAGAGATGCTGCAGCGGAAAAGGGCCTCATCATGCCTGGAGGGGAGAATCTCCTACTCTTTGAAGAGCTGTGGCAGGTCCCTCTTCAGTTACGAAAGGGACCTCAGGGAACCCCTAGTTTGACCTCAAGAAAGGCCAGTCTCAATGGGAGTTGTGAGGGGCCTCTTGGCATTCCTCTCAAGTCGGTGCAGGTTCCTAATTCCTGGTCAGGAGCTGAGGCTGGAACCTGAGGTTTCCTCTCCAGTGCTGACATCGATCTTGGGGTTCCTCTGGAATCCCCACAGGGGATTCAGACCTCGTCTTGAGTGGAGACACACACTTCCACTTTCCTCCCGAGCACTCAAATCAGTGTCACACTTCCCGTGGAGTTGATACAGAAATCTCTTGCCTTCCCTCGAGGTGACAAGGGCTGTCAGCATGCCACCGAAGTGTGAGTCAATACTCGGTTTGACAGTCGTGGAAGTGCAGGGAAATCAGGTTCATTTGAAGGGGACTGACACATTTGCGGGTCTTTTGGAAAGGCGGCACGAGGCCTGGAGTGCCTCTTGCCTTTCCTTTTGAGATCACCTCTTCCTGAGATGTGACGGGAATGCCGGGAATCCTTTCCTGACAAGCAGGGAAAGGAATCCTCATCTCCAGCTGAGGAAGAAACAACAGGGCTCCTCTTGAATTTGGCAGGACCTTTGGTGTTCCTGTTGAGTAGAGACCAGTATTTCTGGGAACTTCTTGAGGTGCAGCAAGGGTGTGAAGGAACCTTTCGAGGTCTGAGTTTGGAGGTTTGATTTCTCTTGAGACACCATATTGGAAAAATGCCTCATCTTGCCTGGAGGGGAGAATCTTCTAGTTTTTCTCGATTGCAGCAGGTCCCTCTCGAGTTACAATGGGAACTTCAGGGATCCCCTCGTTTGACCTTAAGAAAGGCCAGTCTCCATGGCAGTTGTGAGGGGCCTCTCGGGAATCCTCTCCAGTCAGTGCCGGATCCTAAGTCCTCGTCAGGATCTGAGGCCGGAACCTGAGGTTTCCTCTCCAGTTCTCACATCGATCTTGTTTTTCCTCTGGAATCTCCACAGGGGAGTCAGGGCTCATCTCGAGTGAAGACATGCACTTACCCTTTCCTCCTCGGGCTTACCGTGTAGTTGACACAGAAATTTGTGGCTTTCCCTCGAGGTGCCACTGGGCTGTCACACATGCCACCGTGATATAAGTCAACACTGGGGGTGACATTCGAGGCAGATCAGGGAAATCATGTTCATCTGGAGTGGACTGAGATATTTGCGGGTCTTTCAGAATGGTGGCACGACCCAGGGAGTGCCTCTTCCCTTTCCTTTTGAGTGTGCCTCCTCCTGAGAAGCGACTGGAATGCCTGGAATCCTTTCCCGACTAAACAGGGAACAGAATCTTCATTTCTGGCTGAGGAGGCAACAACGGGGCTCCTCTTCAGTTGTGGCGGGATCCTCTGTGTTCCTCGCGCGTGGAGACAGGTATTTCGGGTGTCGGGGGCCAGGGTAAGGAACTCCACCCATGTCATGGTCATGAGGGAGGAGGCTTGGCATATGCAAAGGCATGATCAAGCCTCAGGAAGATCCCTGTTCCTGATTACCTACCCCCAAAACCAAAGTCTGTTTTATGCTCTCACCTACACCTCTGACTTTACGGGGGTTTTCCCCCATAACCATTTCTCTCCGAGAAGGAGTTAACCTAAAGCTCCAGTTAATAAAAATTCCTGGGCATGACAAGCATATTTCAGCTTACAAACTCCTCTAAAGGTTTTCTAGCCTGCCTGTATAGGTTTATCTGGCCACATGTGATTGTTTACAGCCTCCCACCTGTGAGAGGCATGAGATGTTTTAGACTTACTAAAGGCAGATTCTTTTGGGGTGTTGAATTTATTAGTATAGGGGGTTGGTTAAGAAGCATATTGGTGAAGGGTTTTTCATTTGTTGTGCCAATAATTGCTACTAATTCCCTGCCCCCATGTGACAAAGATGTCTCAGGTCAAACCTCTCTGTGGTCAGACTAGTTTATGTGACAGGATTATCCATACTCCTGCCACTAGGCACATGATTGCTTACTACCTCTCAACCATAAACAGCAGAGAGAGTTTGGAGTATTTTGAAGGTCTTAATTAGCATAGGGCTTTTCTCACTGTTGAGTCAACGATTGCCGCCAGGCTTGCACGTCCTTAGGAACCTGGGAATACATATTAACAATGTATTTGGAATATAGAAAAGGAAATATAGTAGTTTTTGATGTTAGCAATACAAGACTTTTTGAGTTAATGAATTTTCGCTTTTGTTATAGATCACTGTACTTTGTTATAAATCACTGTGTCTTTGCTATGTAAAAATGTAACTTTATCACTATCTTAAGACTAAATAGATTTTAAGGGGAACATTGGTAAAGGGATTTCATTTATTGGGCTGATGTTTGCTGCTAAATTTCCATAGTCCTTGCCTTTATAATGAATATAACTAGAATATAAGAGAAATAAGTATTAACCTTTAAGATGTATCATGTTAATCTTGGATTAAATGAATTTCTTTCTTGATTGTAACTCACTACACACTCACCCTATAGGAATGCAACTTTATTTGGAGGGTGGTGCCTGGTTTAAGAAAAAACACGCTTGGAAAAAATAAATTTTTTGTTTATCAGAAAGGAAGGGCCATAAAATGTCAGCAGGTCTCATGGCCAGAAGATGATGTAAAACCCTAAGACCTTTTTGTAGACATTTATGCAAAGCACTTGATTTTGACAAGGGTCAGGTCTGCTGATCCCCGCGTGACTCTGTATTCATCCCTACATGTAACAAAATGTATATAAGCAAAACTGAAAATAAAGAAAACGGATCAGTTTCCGGAAAGACTGATCCCCTCATGTCATGTCGTTCTCTCTTGTTTTCCGTATTTCTGGCTGAATTCCCATCTGGAGAGTGGGTGCCCGCCATGTCTGTTTACTTGCCCCGGCTTTCAAGCCCACACGAAAGGTACCCAAAGAGGGGCACTTCCCAATATTCAAGTGGCACCGGCAGCCCAACGTAGATGGTGCAAATTCTTTGTCTTGGAATTTTATTGGTATCCCACATAAACCAAGTTATTCAGCCTCTTTTTTTCCTCTAATATCTTCTACTAATTTCTGGCTGAATTCCCACGTGGCTCGGGGGTCCTCACCAAGTCTACTAATTCTGCCTGGGCTTCTAAGATCAGACTGGGGGGGCTCACTTCCTTCTTTCCATCGGGAGAACTGAAAGACGCCTGTGGCCTATGTAGGTTATGATTGATATTCCACGTAAGCCAAGTTATTCAGTTTCCTTTCCTTGTTAATTTTCTAATCCCTTTCTAACTGTAATTAAATAAATTTTTTCTAAGACGCCAATGCCGTCCACCCTTTGAATCACCCTGGATCCACTGGGGCTGGANTAGGTTATGATTGATATTCCACGTAAGCCAAGTTATTCAGTTTCCTTTCCTTGTTAATTTTCTAATCCCTTTCTAACTGTAATTAAATAAATTTTTTCTAAGACGCCAATGCCGTCCACCCTTTGAATCACCCTGGATCCACTGGGGCTGGACCCCGCCAGGACGGGAACTGCTTGAGTTGCAGCAAGGGAGTGAAAGAACCTTTCGAGGTCCAAGTGAGGAGGTGTGATTTCCCTTGAGACGCTGCAGCAGAAAAGGGCCTCATCACGCCTGAAGGGGAGAATCTCGTGCTTTTTCTCAAGATACAGCAGGTCCCTCTCAAGTTACATCTGGCACCTCAGGGACCCGCTCATATGGCATCAGAAAAGACTGTTCTCCATGAGAGTTGAGAGGGTCCTCTTGGGATCCCTCTCCAGTCAGTGATGGGTCCTACGTCCTTGTCACGAGCTGAGGCCAAAACCTGAGATTCCCTCTCCAGTGCTGACATGGATCTTGGCATTCTCCTGGAGTCCACATAGGGGAGTCAGGCCTCATCTCGAGTGGAGACATGCACTTCTGCTTTCCTCCCGAGCACTCAAATCAGTGTCAGTCTTCCCATGGAGTTGACACAGAAATCTGTGGCTTTCACTCGAGGTGAAAAGGGCTTTCACACGTGCCACCGAGGTATGAGTCAATACTCGGGTTGACAGTCGAGGTAATGCAGGGAAATCAGGTTCATCTGAAGGGGACTGACAGATTTGCGGGTCTTTTGGAAAGGCGGCATGACCCCAGGAGTGCTGCTCGCCTTTCATGTTGAGACCGCCTCCTCCTGAGATGCGACGGGAATGCCGGGAATCCTTTCCCAAAGAAGCAGGGAACCCTCATCTGGAGCTCAGTAGTGGACAACAGGGCTCCTCTTGAGTTCTGGCGAGAACCTCCCTATTCCTCTTGAGTGGAAACGTGTATTTCGGGGAACTTCTTGAAGTGCAGCAAGGGTGTGAAGGAATCATTCGAAGTTTAAATGGAGAGATGTGATTTCCCACGAGACAACACATCGGAAAAAGGCCTCATCTGGCCTGGTGGGGAGAATCTCCTAGTATTTCTCGAGTTGCAGCAGGTCCCACTCGTGTTACGATGAGGATGTCAAGGATCCCCTCGTTTGACCTCAAGAAATGTCAGTCTCCATGGCAGTTGCGAGGGGCCTCTCAGGAATCCTCTCCAGTCAATGCCCGGTCCTAAGTTCTCGTCAGGAGCTGAGGCCAGAACCTGAGGTTTAGTCTCCAATGCTAAAATCGATCTTGGGGTTCCTCTGGAGTCTCTACACGGGAGTCAGGCCTCATCGTGAGTGAACACTTGCAGTTACCCTTTCCTCCCAAGCTGTAGATCAGTGTTGGGCTTTCCGTTTAGTTGACACAAATATCTGTGGCTTTCCCTCGAGGAGCCACAGGGCTGTCACACGTTCCACCGAGTGTGATTCGATACTGGGGGTGACAGTAGAGCCAGTGAAGGGAAATCCGGTTTATCTGGAATGGACTGAGACATTTGCGGGTCTTTTGGAATGGTGGCAAGACCCAGGGATTGCCTCTCGCCCTTCCAGTTGAGAGCACCTCCTCAGGAGATGCAAATGGAATGCCAGGAATCCTTTCCCAAATAAGCAGGCAAGGGAAACCTCATTTCAGGCTGAGGAGGGGACAATGTGTCTCCTCTGTAGTTGTGGTGGGAACTTCCGTGTTCCTCACAAGTGGAGACGGGTATGTCGGGGAATTCTTGAATTGCAGCCAGGGTGTGAAAGAACCTTTCAAGATCCAAGAGAAGAGATGTGATTTCCCTTGAGACGCCGCAGCAGAAGAGGGCCTCATCAGGCCTGGAAGGGAGAATATGCTGATTTTTCACGAGTTGCGGCAGATCCCTCTCGAGTAACGATGGGCATCTCTGTTAACCGCTCATGTGGCCTCAGGAAAGGCCATCATCCATGAGTGTTGAGAGGGGATTCTTGGGATCCCATTCCAGTCGTTGCTGGGTCCTAAGTAATCATCAGGAGCTGAGGTCAGAGCCTGAGGTTTCCGCTCCAGTGATTACATGGATCTTGGCATTCCTCTGGAGTCCGCAGAGAGGGTTCAGGCCTCATCTCAAGTGGAGACACACTTTCGCTTTCCTCCCGAGCATGCGAATCAGTGTCAGGCTTCCCGTGGAGTTGACATAAAAATCTGTGGCTTTCCCTTGAAGTGACAAGGACTGTCACACGTGCCACCNAGTCCGCAGAGAGGGTTCAGGCCTCATCTCAAGTGGAGACACACTTTCGCTTTCCTCCCGAGCATGCGAATCAGTGTCAGGCTTCCCGTGGAGTTGACATAAAAATCTGTGGCTTTCCCTTGAAGTGACAAGGACTGTCACACGTGCCACCTGTGTGTGAGTCGATACTCGGGTTGACAGTCGAGGTAGTGCAGGGAAATCAGGTTCATCTGATGGGGCCTGACACATTTGCGGGTCTTTTGGAAAGGCGGCATGACCCCGGAAGTGCCTCTCTCCTTTCCTGTTGAGACTGCCTCCTCCTGAGATGCGATGGGAATGCCGGGAATCCTTTCCCGACGAAGCAGGGAAAGCAACCCTCATCACGAGCTGAGGAGGGGACAACAGGGCTCCTCTTGAGTTGTGCCAGGACCCTCAGTGTTCCTCTTGAGTGGAGACAGATATTTCGGGGAACTTCTTGAGGGGCAGCAAGGGTGAGAAGGAACCGTTCCAGGTCTACGTGGGGAGGTGTGATTTCCACCGAGATGCCGCATTGGAAAAAGGCCTCATTTCGCCTGGAGGGGAGAATCTCCCAGGTTTTCTCGAGCTGCGGCAGGTCCCTCTCAAGTTAGGATGGGGACATCAGGGACCCTCTCGTTTGACCTCAACAAGGCCAGTCTCCATCAAAGTTGCCAGGGGCATCTTGGCATTCAACTCAAGTCGGTGCCCTGTCCTAAGTCCTCCTCAGGAGCTGAGGCTGGAACTTGAGATTTCCACTCCAGTGCTGACATGGATCTTGATGTTCCTCTGAAGTCCCCACAGGGGAGTCAGGTCTCAACTTGATTGGAGACACACACTTCTGCTTTCCTCATGAGCACACGAATCAGTGTAAGGCTTCCTGTGGAGTTGACACAGAAGTCTGTGGCTTTCCCTCGAGGTGACAAGGGCTGTCACACGTGCCACCAAGGTGTCAGTCAGTACTAGGGTTGACAGTCGAGGTAGTGCAGGGAAATCAGGTTCATCTGAAGTGGACTGACACCTTTGTGGGTCTTTTTTAAAGGTAGCTCCCCTTTCCTTCTGAGAGTGCCTCCTGAGATGCGACGGGAATTTTGGGAATCTTTTTCTGATGAAGGAGGGAAAGGAATCCTCATCTCGAGCTGAGGTGGAAACAACAGGGCTCCTCCTGAGTTGTGCTGGGACCCTCCATCTTCCTCTTTTGTGGAGACGGATATTTCGGGGAACTTCTTGAAGTGCAGCAAAGGTGTTAAGGAAACTTTCGAGGTCCAAGTGGGGAGGTGTGATTTTCCCTGAGATGCAGCATCAGAAAAGGCATCATCTCGCCTGGAGGGGAGAATCTCCTAGTTTTTCTCCAGTTGCAGCAGGTCCCTCTCGAGTTATGACAGACACCTCAAGGATCCCCTCGTTTGACCTCAACAATGGCCAGTCTCCATGGGAATTAATAGGGGCCTATCAGCATTTCTCTCAGGTCGGTACCAGGAGCGAAGTCCTTGTCAGGAGCTGAGGCCCGAAGCTGAGGATTCCTCTCAGTGCTGAAATCGATCTTGGAGTTCCTCTGTGGGCTCCACAGGAGATTAGGGCTCATCTTGAGTGGGGACATGCACTTAAGCTTTCCTCCTGAGATGTAGAATCAGTGTTGGGGTTCCGTGAAGTTTACACAGAAATCTATGGCTTTCCATCGAAGTTCCACTTGGCTGTCACATGAGCCACCGAGCAGTGAGTGGATACTGGGGGTGACAGTCGAGGCAGTGCAGGGATATCAAGTTCATCTGGAGTGGAATGAGATATTTATGGTTCTTTTGGAATGGTGGCATGACCCAGGGAATGCCTCTTGCCTTTGCTGTTGAGAGCGCCTCCTCCTGAGATGAGACTGGAACGCAGGGAAACTTTTCCCAATGAAGCAGGGAAAGAAACCCTCATTTTGGGCTGAGGAGGGGACAATTGGACTCCTCTTCAGTGGTGGTGGGACCCTATGTGTTCCTCCTGAGTGGAGACGGTTATGTCCAGAAAGTTCTTGTGTTGCACCAAGGGTGTGAAAGAACATTTTGAGGTCCAAGAGGGGAGGTGTGATTTACCTCAAGACGCCACATTGGAAAAGGGCCTCACCACGCCTGGAGGGGAGAATCTCCTGGTTTTTCTCGAGTTGCAGCAGGTCCCTCTCGAGTTACAATGGGCAACTCAGGGACCCACTCTTGTGGCCTCAGGAAAGTCCAGTGTACACACGAGAAGAGTGGGACCTCTTGTGATCCCACTCCAGTCTTACTGTGTCCTAAGTCCTCGTCACGAGCTGAGGCCAGAATCTGATGTTTCCTCTCCAGTGCTGGCATGGATCTTGCAGTTCTTCTGGAGTCCCGACAGGAGAGTCAGGCCTCGTCTCGAGTGGAGACAAGCACTTCTGCTTTCCTCCCAAGCACTCGAATCAGTGTCAGGCTTCCTGTGAAGTTGACAGAAGTCTGTGGCTTTCGCTCGAGGTGATAAGGGCTGTCACACGTGCCACCAGTGTGTGAGTCGATACTCGGGTTGACAGTCGAGGTAGAGCAGGGAAATCAGGTTCATCTGAAGTGCACTGACACATTTGGGGGTCTTTGGAAAGGCAGCACAACCCTGGAAGTGCCTCTAGCCTTTCCTGTTGATACCGCCTCCTCCTGAGATGTGACGGGAATACCAGGAATCCTTTCCCAACGAAGCAGGGAAAGGAACGCTCATCTCGAGCTGAGGAGGGGAATACAGGGCTCCCTTTGAGTTGGGGCAGAACCCTCGGTGTTCCTCTTGAGTGGAGATGGGTATTTCGGGGAACTTCTTGAGGTGCAGCAATGGCATGAAGGAACCCTTCAAGGTCTATGTAGGGAGGTGTGATTTCCATCGAGACCCTGCATTGGAAAAAGACCTCATCTCACCTGGAGGAGAGAATCTCCCAGGCTTTCTCAAGTTGCGGCAGGTACCTCTCAAGTTACGATGGGGACATCAGGGATCCTCTCGTTTGACCTCAACAAAGGCCAGTCTCCATGAAAGTTGTGAGGGGACACTCCGCATTCCTCTCAAGTCTTTTCCATGTCCTAAGTGCTCGTCAGGAGCTGAGGCCGGAACCTGAGGTTTCTGCTCCAGTGGTGACATGGATCTTGGCGTTCCTTTGGAGTGTGCAGAGAGGAGTCAGGCCTCATCTCGAGTGGAGACACGCACGTCCGCATTCCTCCCAAGCACGTGAATCAGTGTCAGGCTTCCCATGGAGTTGACACAAAAATCTGTTGATTTCCCTTGAAGTGACAAGGACTGTCACACGTGCCACTGAGGTGTGAGTCAGTACTTGGGTTGACAGTCGAGGTAGTACAGGGAAATCAGGTTCAAATGAAGGGGACTGAAGCATTTTCCAGTGTTTAGGAAAAGTAGTACGTCCCCAGGAATACCTCTCACTTTTCCTTTTGAGACTGCATCCTGATATTCAATGGGAATGTGTGGAATGCTTTCCCAACGAAGCAAGGAAAGGAACCCTCATCTCGAGCTGAGGAAGAGATAACAGGGCTCCTCTTGAATTGCGGCAGGACACTTAGTGTTCCTCGTGAGTGGAGACGGGTATTTTGGGGAACTTCTTGAGGTGCAGCAAGGGTGTGAAATAACCTTTCGAGATCTAAGTGTGTAGCTGTGATTTCCCTTGAGACGCCGCATTGGAAAAAGGTATCATCTCGACTGGTGGGGAGAATCTTCTAGTTTTTCTAGAGTTGCAGCAGGTCCCTCTCGAGTTACGGCGGGGACCTCAGGGAAACCTAAGGTTTCCTCTCCATTGCTGACATTGAACTTGGGGTTCCTCTGGAGTCCCCAGAGGGGAGTCAGGCCTCATCTCGGTGGAGACATGCACTTACACTTTCCTCCCGAGCCGTAGAATCAGTGTCGGGCTTCCAGTGTAGTTGACACAGAAATCTGTGGATTTCCCCTGAGGTGCCACAGGGCTGCCACATGTGCCATCTTGGTGTGAGTCGATACTGGGGGTGACAGTCGAGGCAACGCAATGAAATCAGGTTCATCTGCAGTGGACTGAGATATTTGCGGGTCTTTTGGAATGGTGACATGACCCAGAGTGACTCTCACCATTCGTGTTGAGAGCACCTCCTCCTGAGATGCGACTGGAATGCCGGGAATCTTTTGTGAAGAATCAAGGAAGGGAAAAGTCATTTTGGGGTGAGGAGCGGACAACGGGTCTCCTCTCCAGTTGTGGCGGGACACTTCGTGTTCCTTGCGAGTGGACATGGTTATGTCATAGATATTGAGATCCAAGAGGGGAGGTGTGATTTCCCTCGAGACACCGCAGCGGAAAAGGGCCTCATCACATCCAGAAGGGAGAATCTCCTGGTTTTTCTCAAGTTGCGGCAAGTCCCTCTTGAGTTACGATGGGCATCTCAGGGACCTGCTCCTGTGGCCTCAGGAAAAGACAGAGTCTATGCGAGATGAGAGGGGCCTCTTGGGATCCCTCTCCAGTCGTTGCTGGGTCCTAAGTCCTCATCAGGAGATAAGGCCAGAACCTAAGGTTTCCTCTCCAGTGCTGACATGGATCTTGGCATTCCTGTGGAGTCCCGACAGGAGAGTCAGGTCTCGTCTCGAGTGCAGACACACGCTTCTGCTTTCCTCCTGAGAACTGGAATGACTGTTAGGCTTCCTGTGGAGTTGACACAGAAATCTGTGGTTTCCCCAGGAGTGACAAGGGCTGTCTCGCGTGCCACCCTGGTGTGAGTCGATGCTCGGGTTGACAGTCGAGGTAGTGTAGGTAAATAAGGGTTATCTGAATTGGACTGACACATTTGGGGGTCTTTTGCAAAGGCGGCACAACCCTGAAAGTGCCTCTCGCCTTTCCTGCTGGGACCGCCTCCTCCTGAGANAGTCGATGCTCGGGTTGACAGTCGAGGTAGTGTAGGTAAATAAGGGTTATCTGAATTGGACTGACACATTTGGGGGTCTTTTGCAAAGGCGGCACAACCCTGAAAGTGCCTCTCGCCTTTCCTGCTGGGACCGCCTCCTCCTGAGATGCAATGGGAATGCCAGGAATCCTTTCCCGACGAAGCAGGGAAAGCAACCCTGATCTCGAGCTGAGGAGGGGACAACAGGGCTCCTCTTGAGGTGTGGCAGGACCCTCGGTGTTACTCTTGAGTGGAGACGGGTATTTGGGGGAACTTCTTGAGGTGCAGCACTTGTATGAAGGAATCTTTTGAGGTCTAAGTGAGGAGGTGTGATTTCTACGGAGAGGCCACATTGGAAAAAGGCCTCATTTCTCCTGGAGGGGAGAATCTCCCAGGTTTTCTTGAGTTGCAGCAGGTCCCTCTCAAGTTACTACGGGGACATCAGGGATCCTCTTGTTTGACCTCAACAAAGGCCAGTCCCCATGCAGAGGCCAGGGGACTCTCCACAAAATTCTGTGGCTTTCCCTCCACGTGACAAGGACTGTCACACGTGTCACCGAGGTGTGAGTCAGTACTCTGGTTGACAGCCGAGATAGTATAGGAAAATCAGGTTCAAATGAAGGGGACTGACACATTTTCGGGTCTTTAGGAAAGGCGGCACGTCCCCATGAATGCCTCTCGCCTTTCCTTTGGAGACCACCTCCTCCTGAGATGGAATGGGAATGCCTGGAATGCTTTCCCGACAAAGCAGGGAAAGAAACCTTCATCTCCAGCTGAGGAGGGGACAACAGGTCTCCTCTTGAATTGTAGCGGGACCCTCGGTGTTCCTCTTGAGTTGAGACGGCTGTTCCAGGGAACTTCTTGAGGTGCAGCAAGGGAGGGTGTGAAAGAATTTTTCAAGGTCTAAGTGTGGAGGTGTTATTTCCCTGGAGACGTCACATCGGAAAAAGGCATCATCTCGCCTGCAGTGGAGAATCTCCTAGTTTTTCTCCAGTTACAGCAGGTCCCTCTTGAGTTAGACGGAGACCTCAGGGATCCCCTCCTTTGACCTCATGAAAGGCCAGTCTCCATGGGAGTTGCAAGAGTCCTCTCAGGAATTCTCTCCAGTCGGTGCCTGGACCTAAGTCCTCCTAAGGACCTGAGGCCGGAACCTTTGGTTTCCTCTCCAGTGCTGACATGGATCTTGGTGTTCCTCTGGAGTCCCCACAGGAGAGTCAGGCTTCGTCTCGAGTGGAGCCATGCACTTACACTTTCCTCTGGAGCACTCGAATCAGTGTCAGGCTTCCCATAGAGTTGACACAAAAATCTGTGGCTTTCCCTCGTGGTGACAAGGGCTGTCACACATGTCACCAAGGTGTGAGTCAATACTCAGGTTCACATTCGTGGTAGTGCAGGAAAATCAGGTTCATCTGAAGTGGACTGACACATTTGGGGGTCTTTTGGAAAGGCGGCACGACCCCGGGAGTGCCTCTCGCCTTTCCTGTTGAGACTGCCTCCTCCTGAGATGCGACAGGAATGCCAGGAATTCTTTGCAAATAACACAGGGAAAGGAACCCTCATCTCGAGCTGAGGAGGGGACAACAGCCCTCCTCTTGAGTTTTGGCGAGACCCTCGCTGTTCCTCTTGAGTTGAGACGGGCATTTCGGGGAACTTCTTGAGGTGCAGCAAGGGTGTGAAAGAAAATTTCGAGGTCCAAGGGGGAAGGTGTGGTTTTCCCTGATATGCCACATCGGAAAAAGGCCTCATCTCCACCAGAGGGGAGAATCTCCTAGTGTTTTCGAGTTTCCTCAGGTCCCTCTCGAGTTACGATGGGGACCTCAGGGATCCCCTCATTTGACCTCAAGAAAGGCCAGTCTCCATTGGAGTTGCGAGATGCCTCTCAGAATCCTCTCCAGTCGGTGCCGAGTCCTAAGTCCTCGTCAGGAACTGAGGCCAGAACCTTAGGTTTTCTATCCTGCCGGGGTCCAGCCATGATGGATCCTGGGTGATTCGAAGGGGAGATGGATAGGCGAGGAAAAACTTACTTATTCATGAATATAAGATTAGATTAGGAAATAATAGTATAGCAGGAAAATTAAGTGGAGAAAAGAGGCTGAATAATTTGGTTTATGTAGAAAGCCAATAAAACCTCAAGGCAAGAGTTTTGCTCCACCTACATTGAGCAACCTACGTCCACTGGAATATGTAAGGGTGCCCCATCTTGGGCTCCCTTTCACGCGGAACTTAAAAGCCAGGACAAGTAAGTAGACATGGCAAGCCTCCACGCCCCAGATGGGAATTCAGCTGGTAGAGGGAGGGAGAGACAGAAAGAGACATGGGGGAAACCAGTCATCCCAATGACTGGCCCCGGCCCCTATTGTTCTTCAAGGCCTTTTATACCTTTTTTTTTTTTTTGATTGTACATAGAGATCAAGGGGTAATAGAAAATTATGCAGTGTTAGCAGCCTAGACTCTTATCAAAATCGGGCTTCTCTCTCTGCATACCTAGTTGTATACACAAGTCTTAAGTGATTTACATCATCTGGCCAAAAGGCCAAATAACACTTCATGGCTCTTTTCTGATAAGGGTTTGTTAACCAGAAGACTTATTAGTGTTGTTCTTCCCAAAGTCTGGTGCCATTCTCAGAAAGCACTAAATAAAGTTACATTCTTTTATAGCAATTTGTAACAAGAGGAGTGTAGTGATTTATAACAAAGGAAAAGTAATTAACTCAAAAGTCTAGCATTGCTAACATCAAAACTAAAATATATCTTTTCCCATATCATGTTTACATTGATTAACATATTCCCAGGTGCCCAAAAGACAAAGAATAAGGAGATCTGACAGCAAACATTGAGTCAACAGTTAAATCCGGTCATCAATAGGATTTTTGGCTCTTTAGAAGAGGCTCTGTAACCTTAAAATACATAAGCTTCGTGCCCCTCGCTGTTGGAGGCTTTATGTAATTCACAAGCTGTAAAAGGTCCGGGGAACTTGTTAAGCAAATGAGAACATTTAAGTTAGAGCTTATCAGAGGGGGTTGAGCTGAAACGCTTCTTTCAAATGCAGAAGACTAAAGCCCAGAATTAACTTTTTCCAGAGAATGTCAGAAGAATTAGAAAAAAGTACAATGTCAAGCAGATTCTTATTTTCTAGGTACATGCTCAGGAAATGCCAGGGGAAAACTCCGAGACTCAAATCTTCCTTGACCATCTAGTCTGCCACATGACTAAGTCAGGGGTGGGAATCCTCACGCTGGGCTCCTGGCAGCAGGCATATTCTGGTTTCCTTATTTATGGGGTGTAGATGCTCAGGGATACTGAGGGGCAATCTCTGAAATCTGAATCGCCTTGCCCATCTGATGTCTGCCACGTGACCGTGTGACAACTGGGATTCCCACGCTGGCCCCTGGCACTCTCGAGTGCTGACATCGATCTCAGGGTTCCTCTGGAGTCTCCACAGGGGAGTCAGGCCAGGTCTCGAGTGGAGTCATGCACTTACGCCTTCCTCCCAAGCTGTAGAATCAGTGTCAGGCTTCCCATGTAGTTGACACAGAAATCTGTGGCATTCCCTCGAGATGCCACAGGGCTCTCAAACGGGCCACCATGGTGTGAGTCGATACTTGGGGTGACAGTCGAGGCAATGCAGGTAAATCAAGTTCATCTGGACTGGACTGAGATATTTGCGGGTTTTTGGAGTGATGGCACGATGCTGGGAGTGCCTCTCAGCTTTCATGTTGAGAGTGCCTCCTCCTGAGATGAGACTGGAACGCCGGGTAACCTTTCCTGACAAAACAGGGAAGGGAAACCTCATTTTGTGGTGAGGTGGGAACAACGGGTCTCCTCTCCAGTGGTGTCAGAACCCTCTGTGTTCCTCGCGAGTGGACACAGGTATGTCATGGAACTTGAAGTCCAAGAGGGGAGGTGTGATTTCCCTCGAGACGCCGCAACAGAAAAGGGCCTCATCACGCCTGGAGGAGAGAATCTCCTGGTTTTTCTCGAGTTGCAGCACGTCTCTCTCGAGTTACGACGGACACCTCAGGGATCTGCTTGTGTAGCCTCAGGAAAGGACAGTCTCTATGCGAGTTGAGAGGGGCCTCTTGGGATCCCTCTCCAGTCGGTGCTGGGTCCTAAGTCCTCGTCAGGAGCTGAGGCCAGAACCTGTTTCCTCTTGAGTGTTGACATGGATCTTGGCGTTCCTCTGGAGTCCCCACTGGGGAGTCAGGCCTCGGTCTCGAGTGGAGACACGCACTTCTGCTTTCCTCCCTAGCACTCGAATGAGTGTCAGGCTTCCCGTGGAATTCACACAGAAATCTGTGGCTTTCCCTGGAGCTGACAAGGGCTGTCACATGTGCCACCGAGGTGTGAGTCGATACTCGCTGGACAGTCGAGGTAGTGCAGGGAAATCAGGTTCATCTCAAGAGGATGGAAACATTTGTGGGACTTTAGGAAAGGCAACACGATCCCGGGAGTGCCTCTCGCCTTTCCTGTTGAGACCATTTCCTCCTGATATGCGACGGGAATGCCAGGAATAGTTTACCAAAGAAGAAGGGAAAGGAACCCTCATCTCGAACTGAGGACAGGAATACAGGGCTCCCTTTGAGTTGGGACAAAACCCTCACTGTTCCTCTTGAGTGGGGACGGGTATTTCTGGGAACTTCTTGAGGTGCAGCAAGGATGTGAAGGAACATTTCCAGGTCTAAGTGGGGAGGTGTCATTTCTCGCGAGATGCAGCATTGGAAAAAGGCTTCAACTCGCCTGCAGCGAAGAATCTCATCTTTTTTTTGCGAGTTGCGGCAGGTTCCTCTCGAGTTATGATGGGGACCTCAGGTATCCCCTCGTTTGACAACAAGAAAGGCCAGTCTCCATGGGAGTTGCGATGGGACACTCAGGACTCTTCTCCAATCAGTGCTGGGTCCTAAGTCCTCATCAGTATCTGAGGCCGGAACCTGAAATTTCCTCTCCAGTGCTGACATCGATCTTGGGGTTCCTCTGGAATCTCCATAGGGGAGTCAGGCCAAGTCTCAATTGGAGACATGCACATACGCTTTCCTCCCGAGCTGTAGAATCAGTGTCAGGCTTCCCATGTAGTTAACACAGAAATCTGTGGCTTTCCCTCGAGATGCCACAGGTCTGTAACCCGTGCCATTGTAGTGTGAGTCAATACTGGCGGTGACAGTGGAGGCAGTGCAGGGAAATCAGGGACATCTGGAGTGGATTGAGATATTTGCAGGCTAGAACATGAGGTTTCCTCTACAGTGCTGACGTGGATCTTAGCATTCCTCTGGAGTCCACAGAGCAGAATCAGGCCTCATTATGAGTGGGGGCATGCACTTCCACTTTCCTCCCGAGCATGGGAGTCAGTTTCGGGCCTCTGGTGTATTCGACACAGAAATATTTCCCTCGAGGTGCCACAGGGCTGTCACACGTGCACTGTGGTGTGAGTGGATACTGGGGGTGACAGACGAGGCAGTGCAGGGAAATCAGGTTCATCTGGAGTGGACTGAGATATTTGTGGGTGTTTTCAAATGGTGGCACGACCCAGGGAGTGCCTCTCGCCTTTCGTGTTGAGAGAACCTCCTCCTGAGATGCGACTGGAACGCCGGGAATCCTTTCCCGACAAAGCAGGAAAAGGAACCCTCATTTCGGGCTGAGGAGGGGACAACGGGGCTCCTCTTCAGTAGTGGTGTGACCCTCCATGTTCCTCGCGAGATGAGACGGGTATGTCGAGGAACATGCTGATTGGCAGCAAGGGTGTGAAAGAACCTTTCTAGGTCTATGAGGGGAAGTGTGATTCCGCTCTAGACACGGCAGTGGAAAAAGGTCTCATCATGCCTGCAGGGAAAAATCTCCTGGTTTTTCTTGATATGCGGCAAGTCCCTCTCGAGTTAAGACGGAGGCCTCAGGTATCCCCTCGTTTGACCTCAAGAAAGGCCAGTCTCCACGCGAGTTGGGAGGGGCCTCTTGGCATTCCTCTCAAGTCAGTCCCAGGTCCTAAGTCCTCGTCAGGAGCTGAGGCCGGAACCTGAGGTTTCCTCTCCAGTGCTGACATGGATCTTGGTGTTCCTCTGGAGTCCCCACAGGGGAGTCAGGCCGAGTATTGAGTGGAGACACTCACTTCCGCTTTCCTCACAAGCTGTAGAATCAGTGTCAGGCTTCCTGTGGAGTTGACACAGAAATCTGTGGCTTTCCCTAAAAGTGACAAGGGCTGTCACACATGTCACCGTGGTGTGAGTCGATACTGGGGGTAACAGACGAGGCCGTACGAGGAAATCAGGTTCATCTGGAGTGGACTGAGATATTTGTGGGTCTTTTTGAATGGTGGCACGACCCAAGGAGTGCCTCTCGCCTTTCGTGTTGAGAGCCCCTCCTCTTAAGATGAGACTGGGAAGTCGGGAATCCTTTCCTGATGAAGCAGGGAAAGGTACCCTCATTTCAGGTAGAGGAGGGGACAACGGGGCTCCTCTTCAGTTGTGGCGTGACCCTCGGGGTTCCTCGCGAGAGGAGACGGTTATGTCGGGGAATTTCTTGAGTTGCACCAAGGGTATGAAAGAACCTTTCGTGGTCCAAGAATGGAGGTGTGATTTCCTTCGAGACGCCACAGGGGAAATGGGCCTCATCACGACTGGATTGGAGAATCTCCTGGTTTTTCTTGAGTTGCACCAGGTCCCTCTTGAGTTATGACAGGGAACAAAGGGACCCACTCGTGTGGCCTCAGGAAAAGCCAGTCTCCATGCTACTGGAGAGGGGCCTCTTGGGATCCCTCTCCAGGCTGTGCTGGGTCCTAAGTCCTCATCAGGAGCTGAGGGCGGGACCTGAGGTTTCCTCTCCAGTGCTGACATGGATCTTGCCTTCCTCTGGAGTCCCTACAGGGGAGTCAGGCCTCGTCTCACGTGGAAACACCCACTTTCTCTTTCTTCTCGAGCACTAGAATCAGTATCAAGCTTCCCGTGGAGTTGACCCAGAAATCTGTGGCTTCCCATCGAAGTGCCACGGATGGCCACTCGTGCCACCATGGTGTGAGTCTATACTTGGGTTGACTGTCGAGGTAGTGCAGGGAAAGCAGGTTCATCTTAAGGGGACTGACACACTTGCAGGTCTTTTGGAAAGAAGGTATGACCCCGGGAGTGCAACTCACCTTTCCAGTTCAGACCGCCTCCTCCTGAGATTCGACGAGAATTTTGGGAATCCTTTCCCGATGAAGCAGGGAAAGGAACCCTCATCTTGAGTTGAGGAAGAAACAACAGGGCTCCTCCTGAGTTGTGGTCGGACCCTTGGTGTTCCTCTTGAGTGGAGACTGGTATTTTTGGGGAGCATCTTGATGTGCTGCAAAGGTATGAAGGAACCTTTCGAGATCCAAGTGAGGAGGTGTGAATTTCCCCAAGATGCCGCACTGGAGAAAGTCCTCATCTTGCCTGAAGGGGAGAATCTCCTAGCTTTTCTCGAGTTGCATCAGGTCCCTCTCGAGTTAAGAAGAGGACGTCTGGGATCGCCTTGTTTGACCTCAACAAAGGTGAGTCTCCATGGGAGTTGGGAGGTGCCTCTCTGCATTCCTCTCCAGTCGGTGCCGGTCCTAAGTCCTCGTCAGGATCTGTGGCCAGAACCTGAGGTTTCCTATACAGAGCCGACATCATTCTTGAAGTTTCTCTGGTGTTCAAAGAGGGGAGTCAGGCCTCATCTCGAGTGGAGACACGCACTTCCACTTTCCTACCAAGCACTCGAATCAGTGACAGGCTTCCCCTGGATTTAAAAATAAAATCTGTTGCTTTCCCTTTAAGAGACAATGGTTGTCAAACGGTCCACCGAGGTGTGAGTCGATACTGGGGTTGACAGTCGAGGTAGTGCAGGGAAATCAGGTTCATCTGAAGTGGACTGACACATTTACGGGTCTTTTGGAATGGTGGCACCACCCAGAGAGTGTCTGTCTCCTTTCCTGCGATGCGAATGGAATGACGGGAATCCTTTCCTGATGAAGTAGGGAAGGAACCGTCATTTCGGGCTGAGGAGGGGACAATGGGACTCCTCATCAGTTGTGGCGGGACCCTCCATGTATGTTGCCATTGGAGTAGGCTATGTCGGGGAACTTTTTGAGTTACACCAAGGATGTGAAATAACCTTTCCAGGTCCAAGAGGGGAGCTGTGATTTCCCTCCAGATGCCGCATTGGAAAAAGGCCTCATCGAGCCAGGAGGGGAGAATCTTCTAGTTTTTCTCGAGTTGCGCAGGTCCCTCTAGAGTCACTACCAGGACGTCAGGGACCCGCTCGTGTGGCCTCAGGAAAGGCCAGTCTTCATGCGAGTTGAGAGGGGCTTCTTGAGATCCCTCTCCAGGCGGTGCTGTGTCCTATGTCCTCGTCAGGAGCTGAGTCTGAGACCTGAGGTTTCTTCTCCAGTGGTGACATATATCTCGGTGTTCCTCTGGAGTCCCCATAGGAGTCAGGCCTCGTCTAGAGTGGAGACACGTACTTCCGCTTCCCTCCTGACCATTCGGATCAGTGTCAGGTTTCCCGTGGAGTTGACACAGAAATCTGTGGCTTTCCCTCGAGGTGACAGAGGCTGTCACACGTGCCACCGAGATGTGAGTAAATACTCGGGTTGACAGTTGATGTAGTGCAGGGAAATCAGGTTTATTTGAAATGGACTGACACATTTTCGGGTCTTTGGAAAGGCGACACGACACCCGGAGTGCCTCTCGCCTTTCCTATAGAGAGCGCCTCTTCCTGAGATGGGACGGGAATGCCGGGAATCCTTTCCCGACAAAGCAGGGAAAGGAACCCTCATCTCAAGCTGAGGAGGAAACAACAGGGCTCCTCCTGAGTTGTGGCGGGACCTTCGGTGTTCATCTTGAGTTTAGACGGGTATTTCGGTAAACTTCCTGAGGTGCATCAAGGGTGTGAAGGAAACTTTTGAGGTGCAAGTGGGGAGGTGTGATTTTCCCCAAGACGCAGCATCGGAAAAAGGCCTCATCTCGCCTGGAGGGGAGAATCTCCTAGTTTTTCTCGAGTTGCGGCAGGTCCCTCTAGAGTTATGATGGGGACCTCAGGGATAACCTCATTTGACCTAACAATGGCCAGCCTCCATGGGGGTTGCAAGGGGCCTCTCGGCATTCCTCTCAAATCGGTGGCAGTTCCTAAGTCATTGTCAAGAGCTGAGACCAGAAGCTTTGGTTTCCTTTCCAGTGATGACATGAATCTTGTTGTTCCCCTGGAGTCTCCAGCTGGGAGTCAGGTCTCGTCGCGAGTGGAGACACGCACGTGCGCTTTCATCCTGAGCACTCGAATCAGTGTCAGGCTTCCCGTGGAGTTGATACAAAACTCTGTGGCTTTCCCTCGAAGTTACAAAGACTGCCACACGTGCCCCTGAGGTATGAGTCGATACTCGGGTTGACAGTCTAGGTAGTGTAGGGAAATCAGGATCATCTGAAGGGTAATGACACATTTACGGGTCTTTAGGAAACGCGGCATGACGCCCGGAGTGCCTCCCGCCTTTTCTGTTGAGACTATCTCCTCCTGCGTTGCGATGGGAATGCCAGGAAACCTTTCTCAACAAAGCAGGGAAAGGAACCGTCATCTCAAGTTGCGAGTGCACAACAGGTTTCCCCTTGAGTTGTGGCTTGATGTTCGGTGTTCCACTTGAGTGGAGATGGGTATTTCAGGGAACTTCTTGAGGTGCAGCAAGAGTGTGAAGGAACCTTTCGAGATCTTAGAGGAGAGGTGTGATTTCCCTCAAGACGCCGCATCGGAAAAAGGCCTCATCTCGCCTGGAGGGGAATCTCCTAGTTTTTCTCGAGTTGCGGCAGGTCCCTATCGAGTTACAACGAGAACCTCAGAGATCCCCTCATTTGACCTCAAGAAAGGTTAGTCTCCATGGGAGTTTTGAGGGGCCTCTCAGGAATCCTCTCCAGTCAGTGCCAGGTCCTAAGTCCTCGTCAGGATCTGAGGCTGGAACCTGAGGTTTCCTCTCCAGTGCTGACATGTATCTTGGCGTTCATCTGGAGTCCCCAGAGGGGAATCAGGCCTCGTCTCGAGTGGATACATGTACTTATGCTTTCCTCCCGGGCTCTACAATCAGTGTCGGACTTACCGTGTAGTTGAAACAGAAATCTGTGGCTCTCCCTCGAGCTGCCACAGAGCTGTCACACGTGCCACCATGGTGTGAGTCGATACTGGGGGTGAAAGTTGAGGCAGTGAAAGGAAATCAGGTTCATCTGGAGTGGACTTAGATATTTGTGGGTCTTCTGGAATGGTTGTATGATGCTGGGAGAGCCTTTCGCCTTTCCTGTTGAGAGCGCCTCTTCCTGAGATGCGACTGGAATGCCAGGAACCCTTTCCCGATGAAGCAAGGAAAGGAACCCTCATATTGGTCTGAGGAGGGGACAATGGGGCTCCTTTCACTTGTGGCAGGACCCTCCGTGTTCTTCGTGATTGGAGATGGGTATGTCGGGGAACTTCTCGAGGTGCAACAAGGATGTGAAAGAACATTTAGAGATCTCAGAGGGGAGGTGTGATTTCCCTAGAGACACAGCAGCAGAAAAGGGCCTCATCACGCCTGGAGCTGAGAATCTCCTGGTATTTCTTGAGTTGTGACAGGTCCCTCTCGATTTCCGATGGGCACTCAGGGACCCACTCGTGTGGCCTCAGGAAATGCCAGTCTCCATGGGAGTTGAGAGGGGCCTCTTGGGATACTTTTCCAGCTGGTGCTGGGTCCTAAGTCCTCGTCAGGAGCTGAGGCCGGAAAATGAGTTTTCCTCTCCAGTGCTAAAATGGATCTTGGCATTCCTCTGGAGTCCCCACAGAGGAGTCAGGCCTCATCTCCAGTGGAGACACACACTTCTGCTTTCCTCCCAAGCACTTGAATCAGTGTCAGGCTTCCCGTCGAGTTGACACAGAAATCTGTGTCTTTCCCTCGAGGTGACAAGGGCTGTCACACTTGTCACCAAGGTGTGAGTCAATACTCGGGTTGACAGTCTAGGTAGTGCAATGAAATCAGGTCTATCTGAAGTGGACTGACACATTTGCTGGTCTTTTGGAAACGCGGCATGACCACGGAGTGCATCTCAACTTTCCTGTTAAGAGCGCCTCCACCTGAGATGTGACGGGAATGCCGGGAATCCTTTCCCGACGAAGCAGGGAAAGAAACCCTCATCTCGAGCTGAGGAGTAGACAACAGGGCTCCACTTGATTCGTGGCAGGACGTTTGGTGTTCCTCTTCAGTGGAGACGGGTATTTCGGGGAACTGCTTGAGGTGCAGCAAGGATGTGACGGAACCTTTCAAGGTCTAAGTGGAGAGGTGTGATTTCCCTCGACACACCGCATCAGAAAAAAGCCTCATCTCGCCTGGAGGGGAGAATCTCCTAGTTTTTCTCGAGTTGCGGCAGGTCCCTCTCGAGTTATGACGAGAACCTGAGGGAACCCCTTATTTGACCTCAAGAACGGCCATTTTCCATGGGAGTTCTGAGGGTCCTCTCGGGAATCCTCTCTAGTCGGTGCCTGGTCCTAAGTCTTCGTCAGGAGCTGAGGCTGGAAACTGAGGATTCCTCTCCAGTGCTGACATCTATCTTGGCGTTCCTCTGGAGTCTACACAGGGCAGTCAGGCCTCGTCTTGATTGGATACATGCAATTACTCTTTCCTCTCATGCTGTAGAATCACTGTCAGGCTTCCTGTGTAGTTGACATAGAAAACTATGGGTTTCCCTCGAGGTGCCACAGGGCTGTCACACGTGCCACCATGGTGCGATTCGATACTGGGGATGACAGTCGAGGCAGTTCTGGGAAATCAGGTTCATCTGGAGTGGACTGAGATATTTGCCGATCTTTTGGAATGGTGGCATGACCCAGGTAGTGCCTCTCGCCTTTCCTGTTAAGAGTGCCTCCTGAGTTGCGACTGGAATGCCGGGAATCCTTTCCTGAAGAAGCAGGAAAAGGAACCCTCTTTTCGGACTGATGAGGGGACAACGGGCTCCTCTTCAGTTGTGGCGGGACCCTCCATGTTCCTAGCGAATGGAGAAGGGTATGTCGGGGAACTTCCTGAGTTGCACCAAGGATGTGAAAGTACCTTTGGAGGTCCAAGAGGGGAGGTTTGATTTCCCTGGAGACCCCGCAGGGGAAAAGGGCCTCATTATGCCTGGAGGGGAGAATCTCTTGGTTTCTGTAGAGCTGAGGCAGGTCCCGATCAAGTTACAATGAGCACCTGAGGGACTTGCTCCTGTGGCCACAGGAAAGGCCAGTCTGTATGCGAGTTGAGAGGGATCCCTCTCTAGGTGGTGCTGGGTCCTAAGTCTTCATCAGGAGCTGAGACTGGAAACTGAGGCTTCGTCTCCAGTGCTGACATGGATCCTGGCGATCCTTTGTTGTCCCTAGAGTGGAGTCAGGCCTCGACTCGAATGGAGACATGCACTTCTGCTTTCCTCCCGAGCACTCGAATCAGTGTCAGGCTTCTCGTGGAGTTGACACAGAAATCTGTGGCTTTCCCTCGAGGTGACAAGGGTTGTCACATGTGCCACCGAGATGTGATTCAATACTCAGGTTGACAGTCCAGGTAGTGCAGGGAAATCAGGTTCATCTGAAGTGGACTGACACATTTCCTGGTCTTTTGAAAAGGCGGCACGATGCCGGGAGTACCTCTCACCTTTCCTGTTGAGAGCGCCTTCCCCTGAGATTTGACAAAAATGCTGGGAATCCTTTCCTGTCGAAGCAGGGAAAGGAACCCTCATCTCAAGCTGAAGAGGAAACAACAGGGCTCCTCCTGAGTTGTGGCAGTACCCTCAATGTTCATGTTGAGTTTAGACGGGTATTTCGGTGAACTTCCTGAGGTGCACCAAGGGTGTGAAGGAAACTTTTGAGGTGCAAGTGGGGAGGTGTGATTTTCCCCGGGACGCAGCACCGGAAAAAGGCCTCATCTCGCCTGGAGGGGAGAATCTCCTAGTTTTTCTCGAGTCGCGGCAGGTCTCTCTCGAGTTATGATGGGGACCTCAGGGATCCCCTCGTTTGACCTCAACAATGGCCAGCCTCCATGGATGTTGCGAGGGGCCCCTATGCATTCCTCTCAAATGGGTGCCAGGTCCTAAGTCATTGTCAAGAGCTGAGGCCAGAAGTTTAGGTTTCCTCTCCCGTGCTGACACGGATTTTGCCATTCCACTGGAGTCTCCAGAGGGGAGTCACGCCCGTCTCGAGTAGAGACACACACTTGCGCTTTCCTCCTGAGCACTCGAATCAGTGTCAGGCTTCCCATGGAGTTGACACAAAACTCTGTGGCTTTCCCTCGAAGTGACAAGGACTGTCACACGTGCCCCTGAGGTGTGAGTCGATACTCGAGTTGACAGTCGAGGTAGTGCAGAGAAATCAGGTTCATCTGAAGGGGAATGACACATTTACGGGTCTTTACAAGAGGTGGCACGATGCCTGGAGTGTCTCTCGCCTTTCCTGTTGAGACTACCTCCTCCTGATTTGTGATGGGAATGCCGGGAATCCTTTCCCAATGAAACAGGGAAAGGAACCCTCATCTCAAGCTGAGGATGGGACAACTGGTTTCCTCCTGAGTTATAGCTTGACGTTCGGTATTCCACTTGAGTGGAGATGGGTATTTTGGGGAACTTCTTGAGGTGCAGCAAGGGTGTGAAGGAACCTTTCGAGGTCTAAGAGGAGAGGTATGATTTCCCTCATGATGCCGCATCGCAAAAAGGCCTCATCTCGCCTGGAGGGGAGAATCTCCTAGTTTTTCTCGAGTTGCGGTAGGTCCCTCTCGAGTTACAAAGAGAACCTCAGCGATACCCTCGTTTGACTTCAATAAAAGCCAGTCTCCATGGGAGTTTTGAGGGGCCTCTTGGGAATCCTCTCCAATCGGTGCCCGGTCCTAAGTCCTCGTCAGGATCTGAGGCCGGAATGTGAGGTTTCCTCTCCAGTGCTGACATGTATCTTGGCGTTCATCTGGAGTTCCCAGAAGGGAGTCAGGCCTCATCTCGAGTGGAGACATGCACTTACGCTTTCCTCCCGAGCTGTAGAATCAGTGTTGGGCTTCCCGTACAGTTGACACAGAAATCTATATCTTTCCCTTGAGGTGCCACAGAGCTGTCACACTTGCCACTGTGGTGTGATTCAATACCTGGAGTGAATGCTGAGGCAGTGAAGGGAAATCATGTTCTTCTAGAGTGGACTGAGATATTTCCAGGTCTTGTGGAATGGTGGAAGGACCCAGGTAGAGCCTTTCGTCTTTCCTGTTGAGAGCGCCTCCTCCTGAGATGTGACTGGAACACCAGGAATCCTTTCCCGATGAAGCCGGGAAAGGAACCCTCATTTAGGGCTGAGGAGGAGACAACGTGTCTCCTCTTCATTGTGGCACAGCCCCCCGTGTTCCTCATGAGTGGAGACAGGTATGTCGGGATCTTCTTGAGGTGCAGCAAGGATGTGAAAGTACATTTCGAGGTCCCAGAGGAGAGGTGTAATTTCCCTCGAGACATCACAGCAGAAAAGGGCCTTGTCACTCCTGGAGGGGAGAATCTCCTGGTTTTTCTCGAGTTGCAGCAGGTCCCTCTCGAGTTATGACGGGCACCTCAGGGACCCGCTTGTGTGGCCTGAGGAAAGGCCAGTCTCCATGTGAGTTGATAGGGGCCTCTTGGGATCCCTCTCCAGTCGGTCCTGGGTCCTAAATTCCCCTCAGGAGCTGAAGATGGAACCTGAGGTTTCCTCTCCAGTGCTGACATTGATTTTGGTGTTCCTCTGGAGTACCCATAGGGGAGTCAGGCCTCGTCTCCAGTGGAGATACGCACTTCCGCTTTTCTCCGGAGTACTTGAATCAGTATCAGACTTCCTGTGGAGTTGACATCAAAGTAAGTCTATGGCTTTCCCTTCAAGTGACAAGGACTGTTAAACGTCCCACCGAGGTGTGAGTGGATACTCGGTTTGACAGGCGAGGCAGTGCAGAGAAATCAGGTTCATCTGAAGTGAACTTAGATATTTGTAGGTCTTTTGAAATGGTGACACGACCCAGGGAGTGCCTCTGGCCTTTCCTATTGAGAGCGCCTCCTCCTGAGATGCAACTGGAACACCGGGAGTCCTTTCCCAACGAAGCAGGGAAAGGAACCTTCATTTCTTGCTAAGGAGGGGACAATGGGGCTCCTCTTCAGTTGTGGCCAGACCCTCCATGTTCCTCGCAAGTGCAGATGGATATGTCTGGGAACTTCTTGAGTTGCAGCAAGGGTGTGAAAGAATCTTTTGAGGTCCCAGAGGGGAGGTGTGTTTTGCCTCGAAACATTGCAGCAGAAAAGGGCTGCGCCACTCCTGGAGGGGAGAATCTCCTGGTTTTTTCTGAGTTGTGACAGGTCCCTCTCGAGTTACGATGGGCACCTCAGGGACCCATTCACGTGGCCTCAGGAAATGCCAGTCTCCATGGGAGTTGAGAGGGGCCTCTTGGGTTCCTTTTCCAGTCAGTGCTGGGTCCTAAGTCTTCGTCAGGAGCTGAAGCCGGAAAGTGAGTTTTCCTCTCCAGTGCTGAAATATATTTTGGCATTCCTCTGGAGTCCCCACAGGTGAGTCAGGCCTCGTCTCCAATGGAGACACACACTTCTGCTTTCCTCCAGAGCACTCGAATCAGTGTCAGGCTTCCCGTGGAGTTGATACAGAAATCTGTGGTTTTTCCTCCAAGTGACAAGGGCTGTCACACTTGCCACCGAGGTGTGAATCAATACTCGGGTTGACAGTCTAGGTAGTACAAGGAAATCAGGTTCATCTGAAATGGACTGACACATTTTTGGGTCTTTTGGAAAGGCGGCCCGACCACGGGAGTTCCTCTCGCCTTTCCTGTTGAGATCTCCTCTACCTGAGATGTGACGGGAATTTCGGGAATCCTTTCTGACGAAGCAGGGAAACGAAAACTCATTTCAAGCTCAGGAGGAAACAACAGGGCTCCTCCTGAGTTGTGGCCGGACCCTCAGTGTTCCTCTTGAGTGAAGACGGGTATTTCGGGGAACTTCCTGAGGTGCACAAAGGGTATGAAGGAAACTTTCATGGTCGATATGTGAAGATATGATTTTCCCTGAGACGCTGCATCGGAAAAAGGCCTCATCTCACCTAGAGGGGAGAATCTCCTGCTTTTTCTTGATTTGCAGCAGGTCCCTCTCAAGTTAAGATGGGGACCTCAGGTATCCCCTCGTTTGACCTCAAGAAAGGCCAGTCTCCATGGGAGTTGCCAGGGGCATCTCGGGAATCCTCTCCAGTCAGTGCCGGGTCCTAAGTCCTCATCAGGGGTCGAGACCGGAACCTGAGGTTTCCTCCCCAGTGCTGACATCGATCTTGAGGTTCCTCTGGAGTCTCCACAGGGGAGTCAGGCCTCGTCTCCAGTGGAGACATGCACTTGCACTTTCCTCCCAAGCTGTAGAATCAGTGTCGGGCTTTCCGTGTAGTTGATGCAGAAATGTGTGGGTTTCACTATAGGTGCCACAGAGCTGTCACACGTGCCACCGTGGTGTGAGTCGATACTGGGAGTAACAGTAGATGTAGTGCAGGGAAATCAGTTTCGTCTGAGGTGGACTGACATATTTCTGGGTCTATTGGAAAGGCGGCCCGACCCTGGGAGTGTCTCTTGCCATTCTTGTTGAGAGCGCCTGCTCCTGAAATGCCATGGGAATGCCGGGAATCCTTTCCCGACGAAGCAGGGAAAGCAGCCCTCATCTTGAGCTGAGGAGGGGACAACAAGTCTCCTCTTGAGTTTTTGCGGGACCCTCTATGTTCCTCTTGTGTGGAGACGGGTACTTCGGGGAACTTCTTGAGGTGCAGCAAGGGTGTGAAGGAACGTTTCAAGGTCCAAATGTGGAACTGTGATTTCCCTCAAGTCACCGCATCGGAAAAAGTCCTCATTAAGCCTGCAGGGAAGAATCTTCTAATTTTTCTCGAGTTGCAACAGATCCCTCCTGAGTTTTGACTGGCAACTCAGGGACCAGCTCGTGTGGCCTCAGGAAAGGCCAGTCTCCATGCGAGTTGACAAGGGCCTCTTGGGATCCCTCTTCAGTCGGTACTGGGTCCTAAGTCCTCATTAGGGGCTGAGGCAGGAACGTGAGGTTTCCTCTCAGGTCCTGACATGGATTTGGCGATCCTCTGGAGTCTCCACAGGGGAGTCAGGCCTCGTATCGAGTGGAGACATGCACTTCCGCTTTCCTTCTGATGACTAGATTCAGTGTCAGGCTTACCATGGAGTTGACAGAGAAATCTGTGGTTCTCCCTCGAGGTTACAAGGGCTGTCACACTTGCCACTGAGGTGTAAGTCGATAGTCGGGTGGACAGTCGTGGTAGTGCAGGGAAATAAGGTTCATCTGAAATGGACTGACACATTTGCGGGTCTTTTAGAAAGGCGGCATGATCTGGGAGTGCTTCTGGCCTTTCCTGTTGAGAGCGCCTCTTCCTGAGATGAGACGGGAAAGCTGGGAATCCATTCCCAATGAAGCAGGGAAAGAGACCCTCATTGGGGCTGAGCAGGGGACAACGGGGCTCCCCTTCAGTTGTGGCAGGACCCTCCGTGTTCCAGACGAGTGGAGACGGGTATGTCGGGGAACTTCTTCAGTTGCATCAAGGGTGTGAAGGAACCTTTCTAGGTCCAAGAGGGGAAGTGTTATTTCCCTTGAGACGCCGCATCAGAAGAAAGACTCAACTTGCCTGGAGGGGAGAATCTCCTAGCTTTTCTCGAGTTGCAGCAGGTCCCTCTCGAGTTATGACGGGGACCTCAGGGATCCCCTCGTTTGACCTCATGAAAGGCCAGTCTGAATGGGAGTTGCAAGGGGCATCTCGGGGTTCCTCTCCAGGCTGTGCCGGGTCCTAAGTCCACATCAGGAGCTGAGGCCTGAACCTGAACTTTCCTCTCCAGTGTTGACATGGATCTTGGCATTCCTCTGGAGTCTCACAGGGGAGTCAGGCCTCGTATCAAGTGGAGACAAGCACTTACGCTTTCCTACTGATCTGTAGAATCAGTGTCGGGCTTCCCGCGTAGTTGACCCATAAATCTATGGCTTTTCCTTGAGGTGCCACAGAGCTGTCACACGTGCGACCATAGTGTAAGTGGATACTGCAGGTGACAGTTGAGGCAATGCAGGGAGATCAGGTTCATCTGGAGTGTACTGAGACATTTGCCAATCGTTTGGAATGGTGGCATGATCCCGGGATTGCCTCTCGACTTATCTGTTGAGAGCACCTTCTCCTGAGATGCGACGGGAAAACTGGGAATCCTTTCCCAATGAAGCTGGGAAAGGAACACTCATGCCGGGCTGAGGAGGGGACAACAGGGCTCCTCTTCAGTTGTGGTGGGACCTTCCGTGTTCCTCGCGAGTGGAGACAGGTATGTCGTGGAAATTCTTGAGTAGCAGCAAGAGTGTGAAGGAACCTTTCAAGGTCCATGAAGGGAGGTGTTTTTTCGCTCGAGATGCTGCAGCGGAAAAGGGCCTCAGCACGTCTGCAGGAGAGAATCTCCTGGTTTTTCTCGCATTGCAGCAGGTCCCTCTCGAGTTATGCCGGGCACCTCAGGTACCCACACCTGTGGCCTCAGGAAAGGTCAGACTCCATGGGAGTTGAGAGGAGCCTCTCGGGATCTCTATCCAGTCCATACCAGGTCCTAAGTCCTCGTCTGGGGCTGAGGCTGGAACCTGAGGTTTCCTCGCCAGTGCTGACATGGATCTTGGCTCTCTCCTGGAGTTCAACAGGGGAGGCAGGCCTTGTCTCGAGTGGAGATCTGCACTTCTGCTTTCCTCCCGATCACTAGAATCCGTGTCATGCTTCCCGTGGAGTTGACACAGAAATTTGTGGCTTTCCCTCGAGGTGACAAGGGCTGGCACATATGCCATAGTGGTGTACGTCGATACTCGGGTTGACAGTGGAGGTAGTGCAGGGAAATGGTTCATCTCAAGTGGACTGACACATTTGTGGGTCTTTTAGAAAGGCGGCCCAATCACAGGAGTGTATCTCGCCTTTCCTGTTGAGAGCGCCTCCTCCTGAGATGCGACGGGAATGCCGGGATCCATTCCCGATGAAGCAGGGAAAGGAACCCTCATCTCGAGCTAAGGAGGGGACAATAGGGCTCCTCTTGAGTTGTGGTGGGACCCTTTGTGTTCCTCTTGATTTGAGACGGGTATTTCAGGGAACTTCTTGAGGTGCAGCTGGATGTGAAGTAACCTTTCGAGGTCCAAGTGGAGATGCGTGATTTCCCTCAAGACAACGCATTGGCAAAAAGGCTGATCTCGCCTGAAGGGGAGAATCACCTAGTTTTTCTTGAGTTGCAGCAGGTCCCTCTCGAGTTATGACGGGGACCTCAGGGACCTGCTCGTGTGGCCTCAGGAAGGCCAGTCTCCATGCGAGTTGAGAAGGGCCTCTTGGGATCATTCTCCAGTCGGTGCTGGATTCTAAGTCCTCCTCAGAAGCTGAGGCTGGAAGCTGAGGTTTCCTCTCTAGTGCTGAGATGGATCTTGGGGTTGCTCTGGAGTGTCCACTGGGAAGTCAGGCCTCGTCTCGAGTGGAGAATTGTACCTCCACTTTCTTCCGGAGCTGTAGAATTAGTGTCGGGCTTCCAGTGTAACTGACACAGAAATCTGTGGCTTTCCCTCGAGGTGCCACAGGGCTGTCACACGTGCCACTATGGTGTGATTCGATACTGGGGGTGATACTCGAGGCAGTGCAGGGAAGTCATGTTCAACTGGAGTGGACTGAGACATTTTCCCATCTTATGAAATGGACGCTTGACCCCGGGAGTGCCTCTTGCCTTTCCTGTTGAGAGCTCCTCCTCCTGAGATGCGACGGGAAGGCCGGGAATCCTTTTCTGATGAAGCAGGGAAAGAGATCCTCATTTTGGGCTGAGCAGGGGACAACGGGGCTCCACTTCAGTTGTGGTGGGACCCTCCGTGTTCCAGACGAGTGGAGACTGGTATGTCGGAGAACTTGTTCACTAGCAGCAAGGGTGTGAAGGAATCTTTCGAGGTCCAAGAGGGGAGGTGTGATTTCCCTCGAGATGTCACAGTGGAATAGGGCCTCCTCATGCCTGGAGGTGAGAATCTCCTCGTTTTACTCGAGTTGGGGCAGATCCCACTCGAGTTACAACGGGGACCTCAGGGATCCCCTCGTTTGACCTCAAGAAAAGTCAGTCTGAATGGGGGTTGTGAGGGGCCTCTCGGAATTCCTCTCCAGTAGGTGCCGGGTCCTAAATCCACGTCAGGAGCTGACGCCGGAACCTGAGGTTTCCTCTCCAGTGCTGACATGGATCTTGGCGTTCCCCTGGAGTCTCCAGAGGGTCATCAGGCCTCGTATAGATTGGAGACATGCACTTACGCTTTCCTACCGAGCTGTAGAATCAGTGTTGATCTTTCCGTGTAGTTGACACAGAAATCTGTGACTTTCCCTCGAGGAGCCACAGAGCTCTCATACGTGCCACCATGGTGTGAGTTAATACTGCAGGTAACAGTCGAGACAGTCCAGGGAAATCACGTTCATTTGGAGTGGCCTGAGACATTTGCCGGTTGTTTGGAATGGTGGCAAGACCCCAGGAGTGCCTCTAGACTTAACTATTGAAAGCACTTTCTCCTGAGATGCGACGGAAATGCCGGAAATCCTTTCCCGATGAAGCTGGGAAAGGAACATGCCGGGCTGAGGAGGGGACAACGGGGCTCCTCTTCAATTGTGGCGGGAACTTCCGTGTTCCTCGCGAGTGGAGACAGGTATGTTCGGGAAATTCTTGAGTAGCAGCAATGGTGTAAAGGAACCTTTCCAGGCCCAAGAGGGCAGGTGTGTTTTCCATTGAGGCGCCGTAGCGGAAAAGGGCCTCATCATGCCTAGAGGGTAGAATCTCCTGTGTTTTCTCGAGTTGCAGCAGGTCCCTCTTGAGTTACGATGGGCACCTCAGGGAACCATTCCTGTGGCCTCAGGAAATGCCAGTCTCCATGCGAGCTGAGAGGGGCCTCTTGGGTTCCCTTTCAAGTCGATGCTGGGTCCTAAGTCCTCGTCAGGAGCTGAGGCCGGAAACCAACGTTCCTGCTCCAGTGCTGACATGGATCTTAGTGTTCCTATGGAGTCTCCACAAGGGAATAAGGCCTCGTCTCCAGTGGAGACATGAACTTACACTTTCCTCCCGAGCTGTAAAATCAGTGTCAGGCTTCCCGTACAGTTGACACAGAAATCTGTGTGTTTCTCTCGAGGTGACAAGGGCTGTCACACGTGCCCCCGTAGTATGAGTCAATACTCGGGTTGACAGTCGAGATAGTGCAGGGAAATAAGGTTCATCTGAAGTGGACTGACACATTTTCGGGTCTTTTGGAAAGGCGGCACGACCCCGGGAGTGTCTCTCACCTTTCATGTTGAGAGCGCCTCCTCCTGAGAAGCAACGGTAATGCTAGGAATCCTTTGCCAACGAAGCAGGGAAAGGAACCCTCATCTCGAGCTGAGGAGGCGACAACATGGCTGCTCTTGAGTTGTCGTGGTGCCCTCGGTGTTCCTCTTGATTGGAGACTGGTATTTTAGGAAACGTGAAATGCATCAAGGGTGTGAAGGAATCCTTCGAAGTCCAATTGGGGAGGTGTGATTTCCCTCAAGACGCCCCATTAGAAAAAAGCCTCATCTCGCCTGGAGGGGAGAATCTCCTAGTTTTTCTCAAGTTGCAACAGGTCCCTCTCGAGTTACGAAAGGGACCTCAGGGATCCCCTTGTTTGACCTCATGAAAAGCCAGTCTCCATGGGAGTTGAGAGGGGCCTCTCGGGATTCCTCTCCAGTCGATTCTGGGTCATAAGTCCTCATCAGGATCTGAGACCGGAACCTGAGGCTTCCTCTCCAGTGCTGCAATGTATCTTGGTGTTCCTCTGGAGTCTCCACAGGGGACTCAGGCCTCGTCTCCAGTGGAGACATGCACTTACGGTTTCCTCCTGAGCTGTAAAATCAGTGACGGGCTTCTTGTACAGTTGACACAGAAATCTGTGGCTTTCCCTCGAGGTGACAAGGGCTGTCACATGTGCCACCAACATGTGAGTCGATACTTGGGTTGACAGTCCAGGTATTGCAAGGAAATTAGGTTCATCTGAAATGGACTGACACATTTCTGGGTCTTTTGGAAAGGCGGCACAAGCCCTGGAGTGCCTCTTGCCTTCCCTGTTGAGAGCGTCTCCTCCTGAGATGTGACGGGAATGCCAGGAATCCTTTCCTGACGAAGTAGGGAAAGGAACCCTCATCTCAAGCTGAGGAGGGGACAATCGGTCTCCTCTTGAGTTGAGGTGGGACCCTCGGTGTTCCTTTGAGTGGAGACTCTTATTTCGGGGAACTTCTTGAGTTGCAACAATGGTGTGAAGTAACCTTTCGAGGTCCAAGTGGGGAGGAGTGATTTCCCTCAAGATGCCCCAGTGCGAAAGGGCCTCATCACGCCTGGAGGAAAGAATCTCCTAGTTTTTCTTGAGTTCGGGCAGGGCCCTCTCAAGTTATGACGGGGACCTCAGGGATCCCCTCGTTTGACTTCAAGAAAGGCCAGTCTCCATGGGAGTTGCAAGGGGCCTCTCGGGATTCCTCACCATTCGGTGCCGGGTCCTAAGTTTTCGTCAGGAGTTGAGGCCAGAACCTAACGTTTCTCTCCAGTTCTGACATGAATCTTGGGTTTCCTCTGGAGTCTCCACAGGGGAGTCAGGCCTCATCTCGAATGGAGACATGCACTTACACTTTACTCCCGAACTGTAGAATCAGTGTCAGGCTTCCCATGTAGTTAACACAGAAATCTGTGGCTTTCGCTTGCGGTGCCACAGGGCTGTCTCACGTTCCAACATGGTGAGAGTCGATACTCGGGATGACAGTCGAGTCAGTGCAGGGAAATCATGTTCATCTGGAGTGGATTGAGACATTTGCGAATCTTTTGGAATGGTTGCACGTCCCCTGGAGTGCTTCTGGACTTTCCTGTTGAGAACACCTCTTCTCGAGGTGGGATGGGAAGATTGGGAAACCTTTTCCGACGAAGCAGGGAAAGGAACCCTATTCTTGAGCTGATGAGGGGACAATGGGGCTCCGCTTGAGGTGTTGAGGGACTCTCGGTGTTCCTCGCGAGTGGAGACGGGTATGACAGGAAAGTTCTTGAGTTGCAGCAAGAGTGTGAAGGACACTTTTGAGGTCCAAAGGGGAGGTGTGATTTCCCTGGAGATGCCACAGTGAAAAAGATCCTCATTTCGCCTGGAGGGGAGAATCTATTTTATCTCAAGTTGAGGCTGGTGCCTCTCGAGTTACAACGGGGACCTCAGGAACCTGCTCATATGGGCTCATGGAAGGCCAGTCTGCATGTGAGTTGTGAGGGGCCTATTGGGATCCCTCTCCTGTCGGTGCCAGGTCCTAAGTTCTTGTCTGGAGCTTAGCCTGGAACCTGAGGTTTCCTCTCCAGTGCTGATATCGATCTTGAGATTCCTCTGGAGTCTCCACAGTGGGGTCAGGCCTCCTCTTGAGTATAGACATGCATGTCTGCTTTCCTCCCGAGCTTTAGTGCAGTGTCAGATTCCGGTTGAGTTGACCCAGGGATCTGTGCTTTCCCTCGAGGTTCCAAAGGGCTGTCACACGTGCCACCGTGGTGTGAGTTGATACTCGGGGTGACAGTGGAGACAATGCAGGGAAATCAGGCACATCTGGGTTGGACTGAGACATTTGTGGGTCTTTTGGAATGGTGGCATGACCCCTGGAGTGCCTCGCTTATTTCTTGTTGAGAGCTACTCCTCCTGAGATGTGACGGGAACACTGGGAATCCTTTCCCAACGAACCAGGAAAGGAACCCTCTTCTCAAGCTGAGGAGCTGACAACGGGTCTCCACATGAGTTGTGGTGGGACCCTCGGTATTCCTAGCGAGTGGAGACAGGTTTCTCGGGGAACTTCTTCAGTTGCCCCAAGGGTGTGAATGACCCTTTCGAGGTCCAAGTGTGGAAGTTTGATTTCCCTCGAGTTGCCGCAGCAGAAAACGTCCTCATCTCGCATGGAAGGGAGAATCTCCAGGTTTTTCTCGAGTTGTGGCAGGTCCCTCTTGAGTTACGAGGGGGACCTCAGGGACCCGCATGTGTGGCCTCAGAAACGGTCTATCACCATGCGAGTTGCGAAGGGTCTCCAAACGGTGCCGGGTCCTAAATCCTCGTGTAGAGCTGAGACTGGAACCTGAGGTCTCCTCTCCAGTGCTGACACAGATCTTAGGGTACCTCTGGAGTCTCCACAGTGGAGTCAGGCCTCGTCTCGAGTGGAGACATGCATGTATGCCTTCCTCCTGAGCTGTAGCAGCAGTGTTAGGCTTCAAGTGGAGTTGACACAGGGATCTCTGCTTTCCCTCGAGGTGCCAAAGGGTTGTCACGTGTGCCACAGTGGTGTGAATCAATATTTGCTGTGACAGTCGAGCCAGTGCAATCAGGTTCATCTGGAGTTGACTAAGACATTTGCGGGTCTTTTGGAATGGTGCCGCGATGCCTAGAGTGCCTCTCGACTTTCCTCTTGAGAGCGCCTCTTCATGTGATTCAACAGGAATGCCAGGAATCCTTTCCCGATGAAGCAGGGAAATGAACCCTCATCTCGAGCTGAGAAGGGGACAATGGGGCTCCTCTTGAATTGTGGCGGGACCCTCCTCCCGCGAGTGGAGACAGATTTGTTGGGGAACTTCTTCAGTTGCAACAAGGGTGTGAAGGACCCTTTCGAGGTACAAGAGGGGAGGTGTGATTTCCCTGGAGACGCCTGCAGTGGAAAAGGGCCTCATCACGCCTGAAGGCACAATCTCCTAGTTTTTCTCGAGTTGGGGCAGGTCCCTCTGGAGTTATGACGGGGACCTCAGTGAAGCTTTGCCATTCTGGAGGTTCACTCAGCTTTCCCAATCAGGGCTTGCCAACGCACGCAGCTGGGCTGCCTCATCTTCTCCCGAGTAAGCAGGCTCACTCTTCCTCATGCTGTGCATGTGACTTCCAGGCAGGTGCGCCACAGGCCTCCTGGAGGTCCTGGCTAAGGGGCTGGTTACCCTGAGCTGGGGCTGTGGGAGGGAGCCCAGGCACGCAGGGTAAGGCCCAACGCATTTGCACACGTCTCTGCTGGGTAGGAGAACGCTAGGGAATCTATCTATGTCAGGCAATTTCTGGCCACCAACGGAGTCACTCTCCACGTGTGGTGCTGCATACCCCACTCAGGGGCACTGGCAGTCTCATGCTCTCTGTGCGGTGCTGGGTCTCTGCGGCCAAGCACCTGCTGGAAAACCCATCGAGAAGCCCTTCCATTCCCCTCTAACAGAGTGCTCAGTGCTGAAGCCCTTGGCATTGTGGAGACCACCAGCCCCTAACCCGTCCCCAAGTAGGCCTGGGGCTTAAATCGAAATGCAAGGCAGGAGTGGAGCTGAGGCCAGGAAGGCACCAGTCCCATCTCCAAGCTTCCTGCACCATACTCCTTCCTGGGCAGTAAATGCAGCAGCTAGGCAAGTCTTGGCAAGGCTTTCCCAGGGCAGAGCAGAATGGCACCCAGCACTATGCCATATTTGGCCTCTGAGCAGACCTGGAGCTCTGCTGTTCTGGAGGCGCACTCGGCTTTCCCAATCAAGGATTGCCAGCGTCCATAGCTGGGCTGCCTTGTCTTCCCCTGAGGAGGCTCACTTCCCTGCATGCTTTGCATGCATCTTCCAGGGGGGGCGCCAAGCTCCTCCTGGAGGTCTTGGCTCAGGGGCTGGCTCCCTTGAGCTAGGGCTGTGTGAGGGAGCCCAGAAACGCAGGGGAAGGCCAAAAGCACCTGCACACGTCTCTACTGGGTAGGACAGCGCTAAGGAATCTATGTCTGTCAGTCACTGAAAGGCTGACAACGGAGTCACACTGTGAGTGTGGTGCTGAATACCCCACCTAAAAGGCTGTAGGATCCTGGTGCTCTCCGTGTGGCTCTGGGTCTGTACAGGCAAGCACCAGCTGGAAAACCCATCCAGGACCCCTTCCCTTCGCTCTCATAGAGGGCTCACTGCCACTGCTGGAACCCTTGTCAGTGTGGAAACCATAGGCCCGTAACTCCTCCTCAAGTAAGCCTGTGGCCTAGGTTGAAAGGCAAGGTAGGAGTGGAGCTCGGGCCAGGAAGCCGGCAGTCCTATCTCCCAGCTTCCTGCAGCCTGATCCATCCTGGGCAGTAACCCCAGCAGTTAGGCAAGTCTTGGCAAGTCTCGTCCAGTGCACAGAAGCATGACGCCTAGCACTGTGCCATATCAGGCTTCTGAGCAGACCTGGAGTTTTGCCGTTCTGAAGGCTCACTCAGCTTTCCCAATCAAGGCCTGCCAGTGCCCGCATCTAGGCTGCCTCATCTTCCCCCGAGGAGGCTCGCTTCCCCACATGCTGTGCACACGGCTTCAAGGGAGGGGCAACATGCACCTCCTGGAGGTCTTGGCTCACGGGATGGTTCCCCTGAGTTGGGGCTGTGGGAAGAGGCCCAGACACGCAGGGGAAGGCCCAAAGCACCTGCACACGTCTCTGCTGGATACGAGGCCACTAGGGAACCTACATCTCTCAGGCACTGGCTGGGCGCTAGCAGATTCACACTCCACGTGTGGCGCTGCATACCCCACCCAGGGGCCCTGGGAGCCTGGTGCTTCTAGTGCGGCGCTGTGTCTCTGCGGCCAATCACTTGCTGGAGAACCCACCAGGAGCCCTTCCCTTCCCCTTTGACAGAACGCTCAGTGCTAGAGCCCTTGGCAGTGTGGAAACCGCCGGCCCCTAACCCATCCCCAAATAGGCCTGGGGCCTAGGTTGAAAGGCAAGGCAGGAGTGGAGCTGAAGCCAGAAAGGCGCCAGTCCCATCTCCCAGCTTCCCACACCATGCTCCTTTCTGGGCAGTAACCCTAGTAGATAGGCACGTCTTGGCAATGCTCGCCTAGGGCAGAGCAGCATGGCACCCAGCACTCTGCCATATCCGGCCTCTGAGTAGAGCTGGAGCTCTGTGTTCTGGAGGCACAATCAACTTCCCCAATCAAGGATTGCCAGCGCCCACAGCTGTACTGCCTTGTCTTCCCCTGAGGAGGCTCACTATCCTGCATGCTGTGCATGCATCTTCCAGGAGGGGTTGTCACGTGCCTCCTGGAGATCTTGGCTCAGGGGCTGGCTCCCCTGAACTGGGGCTGTGGGAGGGAGCCCAGACGTCCAGGGGAAGGTCAAAATCACCTTCACACGTCTCTACTGGGTAGGACAGTGCTAGGGAACCAACATCTGTCAGGTACTGACTGGCTGCCAACGGAGTCACACTCCATGTGTGGCTCTGAATACCCAACCCAGGGGCCCTGGGATCCTGGTGCTCTCCGTGCAGCTCTGCGTCTGTGCAGCCAAGCACCAGCTGGAGAACACATCGAGGAGCCCTTCCCTTACCTCTGATAGAATGTTCACTGCTGGAGCCCTTGTCAGTGTGGAAACCACAGGCCCCTAAACCCTCCCCAAGTAGGACTGGGGCCTATGTCAAAAGGCAAGACAGGAGCGCAGCTGAGGCCAGGAAGGCGCCAATCCCATCTCCCAACTTTCCTCAGTCTGCTCCTTCCTGGGCAGTAACCCCAGCAGGTAGGCAATCTTAGCAAGGATCGCCCAGGGCAGAGAAGCATGGCGCCTGGCACTCTGCCATATCAGGCCTCTGAGCAGAGCTGGGGCTCTTCCGTTCTGGAGATGCACTCAGCTTTCCCAATCAGGGATTGCCAGTGCACACAGCTGGGCTACCTTGTCTTCCCCCGAGGAGCCTTGCTTCCCCACATGCTGTGCACGTGGCTTCCAGACGGTGGGCCACGTGCCTTCAGGAGGTCTTGGCTCAGCGGCTGTTCCCCTGAGCTGGTACTGTGGAAGGGAGCTGAGACACGCAGGGGAAGTCCCAAAGCACCTGCATGGACCTACATCTGTCAGGCACTTGCTGGGTGCTAATGGAGTCATACTCCACTTGTGGTGCTGCATACCCAACTCAGGGGCCCTGGGAGACTGGTGCTCTCTGTGTGGCGCTGGGTCTGTGCAACCAAGCACCAGCTAGAGAACCCATCCAGGTGCCCTTCCCTTTCCTCTGACAGAGTGCTCACTGCTGGAGCCCTTGGCATTGTGGCAACCACCAGCCCCTAACTCCTGCCCAAGTAGGCCTGGGGCCTAGGTCGAAAGGCAAGGCAGGAGCAGAGCTGAGGCCAGGAAGGCGCCAGTCCCATCTCCCAGCTTCCCGCAGCCTGCTCCTTCCTGGGCAGTAACCCCAGCAGCTAAGCAAGTCTTGGCAAGGCTCTCCCAGTCCAGAGCAGCATGGCACCCGGCACTCTGCCATATCGGACCTCTCAGCATAGTTGGAGCACTCAGCACTCTGCCATTCTGGAGGCACATTCGGCTTTCCCAATCAAGGCTTGGCAACACACGCAGCTGGGCTGCCTTGTCTTCCCCCAAGGTGGCTCCCTTCACCACCTGCTGTGCACTCAGCTTCCAGGCGGGGCGCCACAAGCCTCCTGGATGTCTTGGCTCAGTGGTTGCTTCCTCTGAGCTGGGGATGTTGGAGGGAGCCCTGACACGCAGGGGAAAGGCCTAAAGCACCTACACATGTCTCTGCTGGGTAGGAGAGAGCTAGGGAATCTGCATCTGTCAGGCACTTGCTGGACTCCAACAGAGTCACACTCCACGTGTGGCGCTGTATACCCCACCGAGGGGACCTGGGAGCCTGGTGCTCTCCGTGCATCGCTGGGTCTCTGTGGCTAAGCTGGAGAACCCATCCAGTTGCCCTTCCCTTCCCTCTGACATAGCGTTCACTGCTGGAGCCCTTGGCAGTGTGGAAACCAGTATGGAACTCGAATCTTAAGAAGATGAGGGTTTCCTGAACACTAACCCTCTCCCTAACCCTATCCCTAAACCCCGAGCCATGTACCTGAACCCTAACAAGTGTGGGGGTTGCCTGAACCCCAACCAAACCCAAACCTGAACTTAAACCCTAACCCCCTAATCCTAATCTTAATCCCCACAATAAAACTATAAAATAAAAATAAAATTTTCTGCTCTAAGCCCCGCACCTTGTGGTCCCTGCCCTCTAAAACAAAAGGGTTATTGTCCCTTGCACTCTAGGGCTCTACCTAGGCTACCTGCCTGCCTACCTACCTAACCTTCCTGCCTGGCCTGTGATTTGAATTCCTGTCCTACAGACTCTAGACTGCCTAAAAAAAAAAAAAAAAAAAAAAAAAAAACTGACCACCTAATCACTTCGCTACAGAGGTTTGCTGGATGTGGCTTGGCTTCCCGCACTCTTGAAGCCTTGGCCCGCCAGGGCAGGCTAATAAAGAACTATAGGCCCTACAGGCGCTCACTTTAAACCATAAGCCTAATCCTAACACTAACCTGAAGCCCGAATCCAATCACTAACAAGTAGGGGTTTACCCAAACCCTAACCCTAACTCTGTACCCAAACCCCAATCGCGAACCCTGAACCCCCAAACCCCTAACCCGAACCCCAAACCCCAAACCCTGAACCTCAACCCCAAACCATAACCCTAACCACAACCCTAACCATGAATCCGAACTCCAAACCCTAATCCCCGAACCCTATCACCAAAACCATAACCCTAACCACAACCCTAACCCTGAACCCAAACCCCAAATCCCAAACCCCAGACCCCTAACCTCAAACGCTGAACCCCTAACCCGAACCCTAAACCACAAACCCGAATCCCAAACCCCAAACTCGAATCCCAAACCCCAAACCCGAGCATCAAAACCATAACCCTAACCCTGAACCCGAACCCCAAGCCCCAAACCTGAACTTTAACCCCAAAACCATAACCCTAAGCACAACCCTAACCCTGAACCCGAACTCTTAACCCCAAACCCCGAACCTCTATCCCGAACCCCGAACCCCAAACCCCTAACTTATAACCCGAATCCTGAACTCGAACCCCAAACAACTAACCCCAAACCTGAACCCCAAACACCAATCCCGAACCCGTAACCCCAAAACACAAACCTCAAACCCTTAATCTGAACCCCAAACTCGAACCCCAAACCACAAACCACAAACCCTGAACCTAAAAGCCAAAATATCAACATGAACCCCAAACCCAAACCCCTAAACTGAACCCCAAACTCAAACCCAAAACCCCTAACTCCAAACTTGAACCCAAAATCCCAAATCCATAACCCCAAAACGTGAACCCCGAACCGTTAACCCACATCCCAAACTCAAACCCCTAACTCCAAACCCCAAACCCGAACTCTAACCTCAAACTCCTAACCTGGACCCCAAAACCCAAACCCTAAATCTAAACCTAACACTTAACCCCTAACCCTAACCCTAAATGTAACCTCGAACCCTAAACCTAACCATAATCCCTAACCCTAACCCTAACCTACGCCTAACTCGAACCCTAACCCTAACGCAAACCCCTAACCCAAACCCCAAGCCCAAACCCCTCACCTGGACCCCAAATCCCAAACCCTAAATATAAACCTAACCCTAACCCTTAACCCCTAACCATAACCCCTAACCCTAACCCTAACCTATGCCTAACTCGAACCCTAACCCTAACCCTAACCCTAACCCTAACCCTAACTGGACCCCAAACCTCTAGCCCCAAACCCCTAACCCAGACCCCAAAACGCTAACCCTAACCCCTAAACCTAATCCTAACCTTAACCCTAACCCAAACCTAACCCTAACCACAACCCCTAACCCTTAACCCTAAACTATCCCTAACCCTAACCCTTAACCCTAACCATAACATTAATCCTATCCCTAACCCTAACCCCAACCTCTAACTTTAAAATTAACCCTAACATAACCTTAAACCTAACCCTAACCCAAACCCCTAACCCGAATCCCAAGCCCAAACCCCTAACACGAAACCCAAGCCCCAAACCCCGAATCCAAAGCCCCAAACCATGAACCCCATATCCGAACTCCAAACCCCAAAACTCTAACCCTAAGTGGAACCCGAACCTGAACCCTGAAACCCGAACCTCTAACCCCAAAACCCTAACCCAGACCCCAAAACCCTAACCTTAACCCTAACACTAACCCTAAACCTAATCTAACACTAACTCTAACTCTAACCTAAACATAACCCAAACCCCTAACCGGAACTCCAAGCCCAAACCCCTAACACGAACCCCAAGTTTCAAACCCCGAAAACTGAACCTCAAACCCAAACCCCAAAACCCGAACCTCTAACCCAAAACCCCTAACCCAGACCCCAAAACCTTAACCCTAACTGGAACCCGAACGTCTAACTGCAAACCCCTAACATAGACACCAAAATCCTAACCCAAGCCCAAACCCATAACCCAAAACTCGAACACCAAACCCCAAACACCAAGCCCCAAACCCTGAACCCCTAACCCCAAGCCTGAACCCCAAAACCCTAACCCTAGCTGGAACCCAAACCCAAACCCTGAAACCTGAACCTCTAAACCAAACCCCTAACCCGGACCCCAAAATGATAATGCTAACTGGAACCCGAACCTCTAACCCCAAGCCCCTAACCTGGACTCCAAACCCTAACCCTAATCCTAATTGTAACCATAACCCCAAATCCTAACCCTAATCGTTACCCTAACCCTACCTAACCCTAAACCTAATCCTAACCCTGACCCGAACACCAAGCCAAAACCCCTCACACGAACTCCAAGCCCCAA
>SJYA01003714.1:26119-36661 GCA_006410615.1 Neotragus moschatus | reverse complement strand
TGAGGTACGTGCACGATGCATCGATACAAAAAAGCAGCGCGCCACGTATCTTGCAGTTACTTTGCCTGCGAAGTAAGAAAAATTTGAGCACGACATGTGCTAGAAAACACGCCAACATTGGACTCAGAAGAGCTTCATAGAATCTCTCTCGCCGCTCTCCGGGTCTTGAACCTGCAAGCTGATTTATGCAGCGGATCCCTCGTCACGTAAGCGTTACGCCGCCACGGGGGCATCCGGACATTAGAGCAACGAGGTGCCTTTTGCTCACATTTTTCAGGCCAGGTCATACCCCCGCCTACACCAGTGGTCTAAGTCATGTGCCGAATACCCTGCTATCTGCGGCTGGCGAATCTTCTTCTTCGCCATGCCAGAGCCGTAGGCGCCTCGCAAACGCCGCAGCAAAGCGCCTCTTAGATGAGAGCAAACAGAGTGGAGCAACCGAGGAAGGTGTGCAATCGGTGAGTGGCTTGGATACCGGCTCTCAAAGGTTTGTTGTGCCAGTCATCTCACAAAAGTGCAGGAAGCCCCCGATGCGCCGCAGGGCTGCGTGCGCAGCTGCGGTCATCAAACTCCGTTGTCTAGTGCACAAAAGGAGTGCCCGGACTGTCGATGGCTCCGTGACATTCAGTGGTTCTCAATCGCTTCCACTACACCACCGCCCCCTTTCTAGTTGTGCCTGCGTCTTGCTCTGATAACTGTTTCACTCAACAGTCATCACGTCAGTAAGAGCTTGAAACAGAGGTACCACCTCTGTTATTCTCACGCCGTTACTTGCCGTGAAGCCGCCTTGCGTGGTGCGAAGTCATACTGTCGTAGTCTCCTGTCCACTGTCGAAGCGGGCGCCGGAAGTCAGGCGGGGTACGTGTCGCACTATCTGTCGTTTATTTTAGAGTGCAAGCTGCTGGGACGGCGAGGCTATCTAGCAGGTAGCATGCTTTCATGATTATTTCTACTCTCGTCGAGCTAGATTAGTATGGAACCTGAAGAGGGTATAGCTGATGCGCCAGCCGAGCGGCACCGCCTACGTACTGCAGTTCAGCAGCTCGCCGCATTGAGAGACCAATAACCTGCGTTATGAGAGATCCGATACCATTAACAAGAGCACTAGCCTGTGAAGGGCTGCACAGTGAGGCCACTGGTGGGGACTAACCGAAATTGGGAAGATGTGTAGGCCAGTGCGGTAGTTCGTCGCCGCAGGTGAACTTTACCTGGGTGGCTAAGCCGCAGGTGCAAGTGCATGCGCGCAAAAGCCTTCTCGCCCAGCTGCAATACACCGAGCTTTCTTCAAGGCACTCGAGGTCGTATCGCGCCCCCCACGAATCCACACGATGCCCACTGGTGTGTTAGTTACACGGAGGTGCCACCGGGTAAGAGTATAGTACGCCGCTCTTTTTGCTGCGTCCTGTAGACGTGCGCGCGCGCTTTCGGAGTACACCTATCACTACTAAAACGCGGTGTCAGAGTTCGCCGGAGGAACTCAACCACGTTTGAAGACGACTACGCGCAATCGCAAGTGTAGCCGCGGACACGCTGATTGCTACGGTCTTGGAGCACGGGGCATACGTAGTTCTCCCGGACAACGCGGCCGGACTCCGTCACTACACCGTCATACGGGGTCGTGATACTCTTGCTTGAGTAGACGCCTGGGACCTTACCGTACTGTAGTCTCGAACCGAGGACCGCTCTGCTTGACCGGCTGTTCAGGTGGGGCGCCGGATGCCGCCGAGCGTATCTAATGTCTCGCCCCTCTCGGGGCGTGTTTGTTCTGTCCGAGGGGAATCGACTGGGTAGTTGCAGGCGACTCTTCAGTGTGTCAACTCCAGCAATGCAGGGTGTTCGCATACCGCACACGTAAGGTGCCTCACTGTTTAGGTGCGCCACAGTTGTCGCATTCACCACTCCTGAATAATGCTGTTCGTGCGTAAGCAGCCCCTAAGCACTTTCCATACTGCGCCAAAGTCATGTTTTTTCGAATGCTTAGATGCAACAGAAAAGCGCGTGTTTGACTCGCTATGTCGGAGCTCAGTGCAAGCCCCGGTAAATAAAGCAAACTGTGACCGCTGCAATACCCAGATTGTTCTAGCCTTGTAAGCACACTCAGAGTCTGAGCACTGGGCCACTCACACTATACCGGCGCGTCGCTGCCTCGAGCCGTGGATGCAATGGGAAAACCAACAGTTTGCGGCACCGCCCAAACCTTGGTACGGTGGCGCAAAAGCGTCACACGTCGTGGTTCCCTGTTGCACCCACACTTTAGACATCCGCGAGTCCCATCAAGGTGAAATTGTCAACGCAATGAAGCTGACGAATCAGAGGTCTCAATGCTGGTTAACCATGAGAAACGCTACGCGTGTGCGTCGCCTGCACACTTGTGGCGAAATATACCCAGATTCGCCTGATCTTTGGTATTGCTTTGGCGGGTAGGTGTGATACGGTGGAAGCAAGACTGTGCTGCCGTGTCGGCACTCACACAACGTTGACACGAACACATGCGTACTGCAGCGAGATTACATCTAGAGAACGGGGAGGTAGCGAGAGTGTTTACAAGCGCCCGGCATCGCCTCACCCGTCTCACGACCGCCGCCACAAGCAGGCGAAGCCAGCGATCCCGTCAGCGTCGGGAGCGATTCGTTCTTGTCTTCGCGCCCTAGACATTTGCTCCGTTGACTTACCACGTAGGAGCAGGGGATCCAGCAAGCGTCCAGCATGCCCACACACTAGCTCACGCAGAGCTCGGATGCTAAGCCAAGCCTGTAGCGTCGCCTCCTTGTCCCCCCAGCAGCACTTTCTAAGCCTACGACAGAGGAGCCGCGCTACCGCAGGAAGGGGATCGTGCTTCATGCGGGCATCCACGTAAAAACTCAAGCACAGGTGGACGGAACCGACCCGTTGACGTGGCCGGCCACAGCTATACGGTGCACAACGTAATTTTGGCAGCGCGTAAGCTTACGCCGGATTAGCATACCACGGAAGACAGGCAGCGCTTATAACTAGTGCAATCAAGACTAGATCTTTTGCACTTCTTTCAGGAAGAAAACCGTTGTCATTCTGCCGACTGAAGCACAGAAGGGAGGCTGCGCTGAAAGTGCTGTTTGCATGTCAGCAGCCTACTACGCAGGCTGTTCGACGGGGACTAGCTATCACACAGCCGTCCAATATCTCGGTAAGAAAGGGGAAGACTCGCTGCCGAGTGACGGGTGATAAACACTGTAGCGTAAACATGCGAACTAGCCAGTGCCGTTCGAGAACCTACTCAACCGACTCGTTTATCCGAGACTGGTATGCACAGAAACCGGTCGCCTTGTACCTTCGACACGGCTTACCGTGCACTGTAAGCCCACTGCAATGAGCTTCCGCTTTTAGACATTGAAGTACGCTGTGCCTGTCGCATGCCGGAGCCGGGATTCTGCGTCAGATAGAAGAGAGCCCGAGTTTCAGTGTGACCTTCTGACGACGGGTGCCTAAGCGCTTGCCGTTCTGCGTTCGAGTCACATGTGCATTCGCACGCGTGGAGGGGAAAAGACAAGGCGCTCATTCCCGTCATACACGGTAAGGAAATTCGGCAGTAGTGGAGTGCACGAAGTGCACGCGAAGGTTCACTGCACTGAAGTCGTCGTGAGTGCGCAGGCGTTGTACCGCTCTTGTTCTCTTCTGCGCGTGGCTCCCGGTAACGGCCCCCCTTCCGGCCTTCTTTCCCTGGGGCTAGGCAGTCGGTTTCGCTGTCCGAATCAAACACCCAGGAAGCGCTCTCTCCTTCATTTCTTCCAGTCTTTCGCGGGAATTTCGCTGCTTCGTCCGAGCATGTGTGAGCAAACACGTCACGTTTGATATTCGGCCCGAAGTGTCGGGGACACACGTAACCCCGCTCCGTGTAACGTAGAGTGTGAAGAAGGGACAGAGAAAGGACGGGGGTTTTCAGAGCGATGCGGCTGAAAACGCGAAGAAGCGAATGGAGCAAGATGCGAACGGGGACGCGGTGCCGGGGATACGTACCAGAAACAGGTACCGGAGCGACAGGTAAAGCGGAGGCGGTGCCGGGAGAGCTGCGCACATCGGCGGAAAAGTCGGCGGTGACACGGAAGGCACGGCTTGGTACGCGCTCAGCAGCGTGAAGCACGAGAAACGTGACAACGTGCAGCGGTACCTTGCTTTCTGGATGAGCGGCCGCCACGACTTTCTGCCCTTCCCGAGCACGCGAGATTTTGCCCGCGAGGACGGCAAGAAAGGTGGCCAGAGTCATCAAGCAACGCTACAGTGGTCCCCCGCCAGGTGTCGGAGCAGGCCCGCTTGCCTGCTGCCTCGTTCAGCTCACACACTCATCAGACCGAAGTCTGCAGCACGGCTACTTAGAACAAACTCAGTTACGCGGTCCCGGCACCTGACCGGGGTCGTCTCACAAGACTTTGTAGAAAGTATGGTCTCTTCTGGGGAGCCGCGTTCCTGTGGCCGTGCACCAAAGTCGCCTGAGCATAACATTAGGGTGTCAAAGGTGACACAGAAGAAATACCCACATCAAACAGGAGGAGTGGGCGAGGCAGTATCGTCTTGCAGCCAGTACCGCAGCGCCCCCGCGTTCAACCGCACTACGGGGGCGCTGCCGGCGGAGGAACTACGGGCTAGGACACAGTGCTCATGTTTCGATGCCACCTTGGAGCAGTGCCGGCGGACGACGGCTGCCCCCGCGGTGTTCTACCAACGGTTACATGGACCGGCCGAGGCGAACACAGCTGCGCCGCATTTGGCGGATCTCCGCAATCAGCCATGCTCTCGCTTGTAAATCTGCCAGAGCCGCTCGCATCCACATTCCACGCGTCCAGATACATCAGGCGTGGCCTAAATACTGTTCGTGGAAGACAGAGCACCGCACAAGGGGCCCAGCAGACGGCGTGATGCGCGCACGTCAGTCTAGCAGCAATGTTGTCTGCTCGTCCCTATTAGCTGTGCTGAGCTCCATAGCGGGCCCGGATCGCGCCAGTGAGCAGTATACGGTTGGCTGCAACCGGCAGAACGAGAGACCGGGCATACTGCGAGCAGTACGCGGACAGCGGAGAACTGGGAGCGCAAATACCATACTGTGTGCAGCGGTATTGACTCCCACATACTGGCTCAACAGCGTCGTACCCCATGCAGGAGTGAGTGCTACGTCTTCCTGTATCCGGCTGCATCACGTTTATAGTCGCCGGAGACGTTTCGTTTATGCAGCTGCGCCGCCACCCGGAGGGGACACGCGATATGAAAGTCCTGTAGTGGGTGAATGACGAATATCACAGCATAGCTCCATTTTTTCTCAATGCCCAAGTGCTGTTCTCCGTGCTTTCAGATCGAGACTGCACGAAGTAACGGGGCGTGGCAAGCACACGCACCTCTGTTTACCCCGGCGATGGGGAAACCCGATGAACGACAAAAGCAAAGTACAGTCGGACTGACCTCCGCAGCAATTCCTAGCGGCGCCCGGTCCACAGGCAATGTCACCTTTGCTGCTCGCGCCACAACACCAGACATACGACGTGACAGTGGCGGCGGGAAACCCCGAGTCCGCGCCCCCCTGTTCGTGCGGTGGTACGAAACAGAGCACCGTCGCGGTCGTGGTACGCGCGCCCCTCCTGGTACGTGCAGCACTCAAGCGTCAGATGCTGCAGGCGGCGCTCCGGCGTATGAAATTCCAGTACACGGTGAAGCACGCGAAGGAGCATCGGTAACACGTGCTTGAATGAGAAGATCGCTCACACTGGGCCGACGAGAAATTGACATGCATAAACAGTGCGCATGCCTTGCGGTGACCGTACGGGGGCGCCCACGGGGACACTCTCGAAGGAGAGTGGCTTGCGGCCTCACTGGATAGAAGCTGCGGATCCACTCACTCTGGCACCGCCATCGGTGGTCGTGCAGTACCTCTATGTTACGTTGAATTGGTCCAGTGACAGTTGCCCGCTGACATGCGTTTAGTATCTCTCTATGACTTGAAACGGAGTTATCCTTTCTTTCATAATGTACTGGACGTTCACGTTGATGTGCTGAAAGACGCTAGTGGGCGCTCAGTAGCTTCAGGCAGGGATCAGATAATCCTCCCGGCGTGGCGCGCAGGATGAGGGCCCCCACAGTAACGAACTGAACCCGGCTCAGCGCTCTCCCGTCTGCAAACGACCGCACCGCAGACTGCACGAAGTAAATCCAACAGGCAGCAGTCACCAGCAAGTACAAGCAATCCACTTTTTTATGGTCTTCCGCCGGCCAGCACCGCTTTTCTGTGCTTTTTTCCTGCGGGAGGTTCTCAGCGGGTGCCACCTCCAGCCTACGCCGGTGCGGCGCTTTATACTCTCAAAGTTTTTCACAGACGGTAGTAGTAAAGCTTGTACGCACAACAGAGCCCAATACTCTGTCCAGTGTTGCCGAGCGTGAGCAGGACGGGCGGGTCGCGGATACTCACCCATCGAGTGGGCAAGCGCCTAAAAAGTACTCTCCATCTCGCAGACGCGCCTCCGTTGCCTCGCAGTACGCTACGCGACAAGCGAGTGGCCCGGCTTTCCTTTCCACTTTCGTGTGCTTCCATGGCGTCACGGCTACCCCTTCCTTCTGGAATAGTCCCTGCACTATACGGAGTCTAATTTGCGTCATACTATTCATTCTAGGAGGAAGCTGCTGCTGAGAGCGTCTACCGCCGCATCAAAGGGCTGGCCTGGCTCCTTCCATCTGCGGGTTGAATGGTTTTGTTCGACACGCGTAGTTCGCAACTACCCACGTGTTCAACAAGTCACATACGTGATGCAAAAATCCGGCGTAAACGTCGCAGTATCCAAGGGCTAGTTGTGAGGTCCACCCGTATGCCTGATGGCTTCGCCTGCGTCTTTACAGCGCTTCCGCCCCACAACCCTCACCACGAGCACGTACTCCGCCCACGGTATCAGTTACGCGATGTTCGAGACTGGCTTCTGCATGGCCCTTTGCATGCGGCCTCGCTATGAAAGCACATAAAGTTTCTAGCCTTTACCGTACAGAGTGAAGGCGTCCTGGAATCACAGAGGATACGCTGGGGCACTGCAGTATGTGATACGTGGATAGTGCAACGTCCTGGTCCTGCGAAGCGTGCGTCTTTGACATATTTAACATGGCCAGATGCAGTGTGAAGGCTTCTCGCATGCGCACACGTGAATACATGAACGCACCGCCTGCGGGCCTAGGTGTCCTTGTGTGGCACACGTGTATGCCAGCTGGAGTACTGGCAATCGGGGATCACGAGACACTACTTCGCAGGCGGACTCGACTTTCGTCCTTTAACCTTTCCACTGTTTACTTTCCATGGGCTGAGGAACGGTACCGAGGCACTGCAGGGACTACGCCAGTTCTCGAACAACGAGCTCACCGCGTCGTTTCTGACGGCAAGTAGCAGTGCCGGGCTCCAGCGGTGATACTGCAGCGGTCCCTTTATCCCACTCGTTCTGCTAAGCAGAATACGCAACAGCAAGCTTATCCTTGTACGGGGCTGGACAGTAAAGTGCGAAAAACCTCGCGCACACGTCATGTGCAGCTGCGCCCCTTCTCTGCGTTTGCCCGTTTCCCACATCGGTGCCCACCCAACGCAGTCGTATTCTTGTATACGTAATCAGCTTCCTAGTGCCTTGAAAGGAGGCAGCTGTCGACCACGTTGGAGGGCATGTACGTCTGACGAAGCCTATCCCGTTTTACGTGAAGTCGTCCACTTTTTGAGCATGAGCACGGTTAGTCATGAGTTGTGCCGCTACAGTCAGGCCTTCAGCTGCTGTGTCCGGCGGTGGGTACGATTAGGGGCTCAGAATCTGGGAGATGCGCACTCGTTAGTCTTGGTGTTTTGCATCCGTCAACCGGAGCAACGAACAGGGTACCCAACGGCGACGGCGAGGGATGCCAGCGACCGGCAAGAGTAATCATTTCCTTTCTCCCACCGTGTTAACTCTCAACCCTGACAGGACAACGACCTCGTACAAGTGCTCCTACGGGTTTTCGGCGCCCGTCTGCGGACCGTCGTGGCTCTGCGCATCGTCGCCGATCGCTGCGAAGTGCCGCAACGGCTGGCTATGAGGTATGAAGCTTCCGACCCTCCCGTCGTGCGAGGCCGTGGTCACTACGAGCCATCCCCCCATGGCTTGTCGTAGCGCTTGTGGTGAGACGGACATGTTAGTAGCAGGTTAGGGTGTGGTATTCCTCCCTGTCGATATTTTTAACGTGCGCTGCTCGGTGTTAGCGAGGCTGCACGCGCACGTTTCGTTTTGTCAAGTGGTAGCCTCGACGACGCCTCTTGTCTCCACCGGCTGTAAGCGAGACGAAGGAAGTGCGCTTGACTGCTTTCAGATATGAGATGGTGTAACGATTGACTGGCAGTACACGAGCACCGAAGCACAATAAACGCAGTGGCTCCACAAAACGGCCAGGCACAACTTTGCTGTCCAAGCTGCATGTGGTACGGTGAGGATGACGGGTGAGGAGGCTTGCTTGCTGTAAATGACTCCGCTTGTATATGTATATATATACACGTATATACATATGTGTACGTGCATATATATCTGAGGAGACATGCAAAGTGCGGCGGGTGTGCAAACACGCGTAGACCCTGGCGGGTGCAGGCGCGCTCACACGCCGCCTATGTAGTCGTTGGCGTAGCGCTCAGATTTATCTTCAGTACGTGGTGGTGAATCTGCAAGAATCACCCATACGGCGCCAGCAAACGCCACCTAAAACGGAAGTGGGTGAGACCAGTGCCGGCGCCAGCGGAGATATGTTGCCGCCAGTAACGTGGAGCCGCATGCACACCATGCGGGTAAGGGCGGTGGGCCCCTCAGCACGGTGAAGACGAGGAAAGAGCCGGAGTGCACGCTGATGTCATTGCTGTACTATTCTTGTGACTTCTCGAGGGAAGTGTCGTAGAATCTCCGCATGTGAACTGTGATTGTGTCCACGAAAATCGCATTCTGCATTTTTCATGGTGCACTAACGTTGTATTACCTGCTCCCAAGCTGCACAGGTGCTGAAGACTCTGTGGGGGCGCCTGGAGGCGTATCCGAGAACCTCGATCAGCAACTCCGAGTTGGCCTGTACTAGCTCTGCGTCTACGCGTTCGTCGCTGAACGGCATTAAATAACGAAGTTGTACACGTTTTGCCGAGAAACTCATTCTTTCTAATCGACGTTAGCTGCAGTGCCTCCAACCTGTCGCTCGTGGCGCGCGTAATCCGCCTCGTGACGACGGCGGTTTGCAGCAGTGAGTGTTCCAAGAAAGTAGTACAAATTTTCAAGCCGCAGTATGCTCGTAGGCGATTGCGTGTGCCGGGTAAGGCTTAGAAGTCATATGTAGGCACGATTGCGACTGAGGGGGGAAGCTGTTTTTGCCTAGCAGTATGTAACGCACCCGCTTATCCGACCCAGCCCACAGAGTGGCGTCAGAATGCGCGAGTATGTAGTGTGATGCTGCAGCATTGATGCAGCGCAGATATCGTGTTAGCGTGGAGCGCTGGCGGCCTGAGGTCTGGCAGCTGGGTTATTCACGACAACGGTGTATTACACTGCCGATTTTCTCTAGCGACAAGGGGAAGACTACTTGGCAAGCTACACAGGGTAAGCGGCTGCAGTGTCCGTCAGGCTAGCCTCAGCTTCGGGCGTCATATACTTACGTTGACGCTCAGGGGAAGAAGGACGAGCTAAGCGGCGTCGATTAAGCTGCGCAGCCGTTCTGCATGCGTCGTCGTGAACAAACCAATTGCCGCTTGCGCATTTCGCTGTCCACGCTCACGATTGCAGAAGCCTGGTGACTGATTTGGAGCGCCTAGCGTCGACGTATGCGTGCTGCATGAAGGGAGACCAACTGATGATTTTGCAGCATTAAAACTATTTCCGCGCTCGCTGTGTGTCAAGAGGAGGAGCTCGCGCGAACCGTTTTTCCAGGCGTGTGACCCGCCTGGCCGGTCAACTTCTAGCCCGGATGGGAACGTTTTCGTTGCGGGCTTTTGTCGGATGCCTGGTCTGCTCGCCTGGCGGAAATCTAGTACGCCCCCGAGGAGGACAGTTCGTCTGTTGAAGCTTGTGGCTGACCAGTCGACAAACTCTGTCTCTGCGTTCCTACCAGGAGCAAGTCCTTATAAGACGGTGAGGGTATGCATACGGTGCGCATAAGCATCGGTGTTATTTATGTCCCCTGCGTCTCCACGTAATACAGGCGTGCCCAGTGGGTGCTTCTGGCGGACGTGTGCGGGGCACGGCTCCGAGGTAGTCAAAGATGAGCCAGATGAGTCGTGTGGCCGTGGCGCGGGGGGTCCACGAAGGCGTGCTGGTGGGAGAGGGGTGTACCACCGCATGCGGGATCACGTACGAGAAGCTTTGCAAATGCCCTTCGTGCCAACCGTTTTGACCGCCCGACCGCAACTGATGCAGCCCATGCACGGGAAGGACTCACATGCGGTACAAGCATCTGTCATGCATTGTCACCTCGCTTGCGTACGGACCAGACAGCTGCATCACCTCGCTCGTCTGAAAAGGGTCAGGGAAGCGCCAGCCTCGACTGTTCGCAAACGTTTCA
>SJYA01003714.1:10805-24928 GCA_006410615.1 Neotragus moschatus | reverse complement strand
AGTAGGCTTTGCCGGCGACGCTTCAGAGCTTGTCAGTCTGGTGCCCTGTCTCACACTCTCTGTGCTCGTCGAAATACTTTCTGAAGAGCTCGCACGCGGCTGTCTCTTGTGCTATCAAAAAGGAACCAAACGGCCCTATGAGCCCGCGACAGGAAAAAGTGAAGAAAAAAACTCCTGCAGTTGTTTGATGTCTTCGGGGCCAGAAGAAGTTAACGCGTAAAGGGCGAGCAGTCCACAGCGAATTGTCGCAGGAGAGGCCTGCCGATGATGGCGGCCGTGCAGCGATGTTTTCAACAGGCTGATACGGACGGGGGTGGGTGTAAGCAGACAGCTTTTGAACAGGGTGCTTACGTTGCGTCCAAGGCGGGCGTTTTCTCCGTAGAATTACGAGACGCATTTGAAGCTTGCAAGGATGCGGAGAACACACTCGGGGAAAATTCCCAGCACTGCACGCCTGTGGACAGCCCGGGCGGACGCGTGGCTCTGGGAGCGTCGCTCGAAGCGGTGCTGTCAGCGTTCCCTTTCCTGCTTCCCATTGTCGAATTGAACCCAGCAGCCACCTCGTCTGGCGCCGTTCTTCGGCGTAACTCTATCGTAGGCATTGACGAGTTTCAGCCACGCGAGATACTGCGGGCTGCTGTGGAGGGCTTGAGCCAGATGGCTGCTGGCCTGTCAGTGGAGATGGGCGAACTACGGCGTAGCGGGGAACAACTAGCCGAGCTGGTACCCGGCTGCAATTTCCCCTCTACGCTCGGGAGGAGACACCTGCTAGGCTGCTGGAGAAAGCACAGTGAGGGAAGCTTAATCGAGGGGTGCGCTGCCGGAACTACTTCAGGCCCTGCGCCACATCTTTGGTGCGAATGCGTCGCCAGTGTAACGGCTAGTGTTCAGTGCAGCGTACTTTCTGTCCTGTACGAGAAAGAGGCTTTACAACTGAGGCAGCAAGATGTGCTGGACACCAAGTTCCAATGGTGGCGGGCTGTAAAGACTTGCTTTGCTCGGCGTAATCAGAAGAGGACACGGGACGCACAGGAGATCTGCGTGTCACGTCAAAAGTGCTGCCGTGAGGCCCCGGAACCTGCCCTCTGCGAGTCTCAGCGAAGGCATTCCGTGTTGTCGCAGTCTGATGTGGAACACGAGGACGGCAGCAGTCGTTCGACATTACAGACCTGGACGCGCTGCTGCTTTTGCTCGCCAGTGTCACTCGCGCACTTACTCAAGGCTCATGAACAGCTCTACTGCACGAGAGACGCCCTCCGACCGCTTTTGCAGACAAAAGCTGCCGGACGCGCAGGTCGTGAAAATGATGAAGCTGATGGGATACGTACTAGCAACGGCGGTACGAACGCTTTTGTCAACGCTGCCGAACAGGAGCCGAGAGACTGCAAGGGAGCGCAGGTGGTGGGGCGTCCGGTGACGTGTGACAGGTGTCCGGATGCCCCGAGCGCGCTGCAGAATTTAGCACCAAGCGTTGGGCATGGAAAAGCACGCAGCAAACGTTCCGGGGTAACTCTCATTTGCGGGTTCCAATGGGCCTCTGACAAACGCGGGCGAATCTGGCACTGGCTGTGGGAGGCCGCGGGCGCCCTCGGATTCTGTGCGTCGTCCCGGTTTCTTGGTATGCAACTTCTTGACGCCTATCTGCAACATGAAAAGTGCACAGTAGACATTTCGAAGACAACCGACCTAGCGACTGCGGCGGTTGCTGCGGTGCTGCTGGCGGCAGCTTTCCGGTGCCACTGGAAGGACGTGAAGAGCGATGCTTTCTTATTAGCGTTACTCAAACACCTGGAACTGCCGTCCACCGCTGATGATATCATCCGGACGCAAGCTGAAATGCTGCGGCTTCTCCCGAGCTTTCTCTTCACAGTAAGATCGCCAGTCGACTATTTGATATGCTTCCTTGCCAACCTGCGCTGGTTACCCGAGGTACTCGAGCACAGCATTAGTGGTGAGCTGGCGCGCACCGAAAAAGAGAGTCGTACCCTGCTAGCGCGGAATCAGTCGACGGATAAGGTAAAACAGGCCGTCCAGGGAAGATCGTCTGCCCAGATGCATGCGGCTGAGCAGCTCCTACACAGTATAAGCGTCCGTTCGCAGGAATCAAGCGCGCACCCGGCAGGTACACAGCGACCGCGGGCACAGAAGGGTCCAGATTTTGTATATAAAGCATTCTCAAATGAACAGCCTAGTCTGAAGAACCCCATGAGTGCGCAGGGCATGTTCCCTGTGCTCCTGGCTCGCACAGTGGCACATGCAGTGTCTCCTGTGAAGAGGATAATATCGCTTTTCGAGTACTGGAGGTGCACAGGGCTCCTCGGATGCCTTGAGGGACTGGTACTGAGGTGCTGCTCGGCATTCGTAGCATCCGCCACTCTCTCTGCACGCGTGCCGATGAGTCGGGTCCTTGCGGCCCTTCTGCTTCAGGTGTTCGAGCCTTATAGCCGGTACAGATTACAGCATCCGCGGGACGACGGCGGCCGTGCACCTGTACAGCGACATGCTGCAGATGTTGTAGCCGACATTTGCGGGCGGTCAAAGAGATCGACCGGATGCGTAAGCTCTGTAGCGCCCTCCGTAGATAAAGGCTACCCAGCAGGCTTGCTGGAATGGTGCCGCTTCATATCCACAAACGTGTTCCGCATGCAGTTTGATGCAGACCTCTTTTTCTGGAAGCTCCTTCTTCAGCCCCTGACAGATCAGCTGCTGCAGCTTCCGGAAAACAGGCCCTTCCTCCTGCTGTGGCAACACGGCGTGAAGGAGTGGGCCCTGCTACTGGACGACTGCTGTAAGGCGACCAGTACGGGGAAGGCTCACGGGAGTGACGGTGCGCACCGGAGATTCTATCGTGCTCTTCTGCGGAAGGGCGTTTGCGAAGAAGATTCGACGCGCCACAGGTCGTGCAGCGAAACGTGAAGGTGAGGGGGCTATAGCTCGCGGGTTTGTGCGGGACGACTGCTCAGGACCCCCGATGAAGCGCTAGATGTTCAGTGTGAATCAGAGGCCGTTTGTGCAGGGTAGCGGCCCACGACGGACGCTTTTCTCTTGAAGCCTGTTTCACCGTCATGGCGGGTGCTGATGGTAGTGCCGAGAAGCGGCGGCAGATGAGCAGAGATTGCCGTAACGGCCCTTCATGCGTGAGAGACGCTAAAGCCAACCGAAGAAGCCCAGCAGTCTGTACTTGGGTGGGCGGGTGAGGGGACGCTGTGGGAACCGGTACGCCAACAGTACTTCGATAGAGAACCTCGCTGCCGAGCGTGGTCTGCCCGAGGTGGGTATGCAGTGTCAGTGTGCACGGCTTGCTCCGTCACACAGATCAGGTCGCCCGGAGTAATGATGAGAGGAGCAGCAGAGCACTTCAGTGATCAGGGCGGCGGCGTGTCCGTCATGCTCTGAAAGCATGAAGACGGCCTGAAATAGCAGGCAGCCGAGCGTGCTGCACCACCGCCACTACCTAGGCAGAGCTGAACGCGGGCAGACACCGGCAGCGAAGTGGAGTCGATTAGATGTACTCCAAAGGTGGAGGCCTTCGCGCAGTGAAGTTTGTTCCCGAGCGTCCCAAACTTGACTGCGGCGAATCCGAAAGGCATGACCCCGCATAACACCCCACGGGACCAAGAGGGGACCCGAAGGCTAGCGCCGTATCGGTCACTGCAGGGCTTGGCGCGAGCGCAGGACAGGCGACGCGAGCTTCTTGTGGTAGCTGGCAGCACACCAGCTGGTACAGGCCTGACTCATACAGGGGGTGGAAGAGGCACGGAAGGGATCTCCCTGAGGCAGCTGATAATCAAGAATGCCGGGGACGGCGCACTTTTCGCAGACAAGTGACATCGTCATATCGACCTCCAGGGAGCAGCTGGAAGTCGAGAAAGGTCAGTGCCTACTCGCTATGAGTAGCATCTTGTTTGAGGGGCGGAATGCGACTGCATGATTTTGTCTCTGCACGTGCAGTCCACCATGGGCATTTGTGTATGCTGTTGCGTCATTCCACCTAAAAGTCCGGGACACGCTCCGTGCACCGCACGGCAATGTACGTCTGCCTGCGCGCATGCTGTGTATCCTAGGTGGGAATAGAAATTGCAGACGCGTAGCTCGCGGTTGCAGCCGAAGATAATTTTGCGCACTGGCTCCAGTCTCGAGGGAAGTGCGCCCACTAAAGCGACAGCGGCGACCGCGTCGATCTATGTGCGTCCCTTGATGTGTCACTGATCAGAGGTGAATGCAGGCAGGCAGCGGAATCACACTGGAGACTACCTCAAAATGTCAGCGCGGTTAACGTGCGCTGTAAATCGCTGTTTTTCCCGCTCAACTTGTGCATGTGTGTATGCATCCTCGCTGACAAGCACTGAACGCGGAAATGTACGGGAGCCTACCAGCGTGGATGGCCTCTCGAAAAGGGGACTTTGACTGTGAGGCCGCACTGGCAAAAGACTCTGCGGGGCTGCCGGTGTGATGAGTGTTGTCGCGCCGGCGTAACGGAGAGCGTAATGGAACCGCGGGGTGGCAGCGGTGCCCTCCACAATGTGGTGCTGTGTGTTATCTAGTGGGGAGCCCGCCGTCTGCTGTAGAGTACTGCAGGTGGCTAACGCCCATCTACCAAGGAAATGAATTTTGTGCGGGCTGTCGAAGAGTCTAGCTGGACGATTGCTATGAATTACACGTGTGCACCCGCGAAAGCGAGGGGCACGCACCGCACTACCGCCCATCGAGTGGACCAGGTCATGGCGTCACAGGCGTCGACTCACAATGTGAAAACATGCTTATGAACTGTCTCTATGATTGGCAGGGGAACGAAGTGGAGAAATACAATGACCAGGAAATTAGTTTTCTCGGAACGTGTGGTGACCCGCGGCGGCGGCCGCTTCCGTCACCAAAGGAGCCCTAATCCGTGTTTCTTGAGTCTCTTCTTACTTTCTGACGGACTATCATTGGGGAACGCGCAAAGCATGCCTCGAAGCAAGAGCCCTGTGAAGGCCGAGCACAGGTAGTTACGTCAGTTCCCTTGTGCGTAACCGTCGGGGGGCCCCTGCGGCGTCTACACGTAACTCTCATATTCCGCATCCGGAGACATACTGCTTACCACGTACTAGGTCGCTACAGGAGGCGCGGTCACTATTTTTCTGCAAGAGTACTGGGCGGCACGCCATACATGTCAGCAAAGCTTCTAAGAACACTGCGTACGGTGGTGCCCCGCGTGATGAAATCGCCGGCGATTTCAGCGGCAGGGGCGGCGCACGCGCTCTAGTGAGTTGACTTCGTGGAGAAGTCCCGGGTGAGGAGACGGGCATAAATACTCCAGTCAGTGCGAGGGGGCTCGGCCACAAGCGCGCATGGTATGCACGAACTGAGCAAGGAAGCGAGGGCGGCACGGCCTGTCTTTTGCGTGGCGTGGGGCCTGCCTACAAACGCGAGTGTCCACACTACCCCAGGAGCTGGATGGGCGCACACGCTCGCGGCATCAGTTTGGGAGCGTAACGTGGGAATTCTGCGCGCACTTCGTGTGAGCGTTACTACCGCGCTAACACGGATGCTCAGGTGGCCTGCTCAGGCTTCTTGCACCACTACCGCTGAGATGGTTCGCTCCAACACGGTTACGCAGTGGCGCTTGTCAGCGGGCATCACAGCCAGTATGATCTCGAAACGCAGACCCACACTGTGGGGAAGGGCACTGCGTCTGCACGCTGAAGGAATGCAATTACCACTGCGTGATAGAAGCTCCGCATGTGCTAATGCCTGTCGTGGACACCCCTGCAGCCTGGGTGCCCAGAACTGTATTTGGCCCGCAAACCGTTCTCGATCTGCCGAGCTAAGCGCTGCCAGTGCAGCAGCTTGCCTCAGGGCCCCTAGTATCAGTGAGTATACGGCGACGGGTTGTGGCAGCGTTGCATGCTTTGCTCCATATACGTTAGCAAGCTGTCGCGGACGCAGAGAAGTCGTGTTCCTGGCGTGATAACAGGGACGCAGGAGGTTATACGATGAATAGGGAGGCCTTGCATATGGTGGCAGGCGTGTGGAGCCACCGGAACAAGAGGAGCCTCTGTGACGCCCTCGTTTGCTTACCTGCAAACGCCAGACTCACTCCCCCGCCTATGACCGACGCGTAAACTCAGGCGCAGGGCAGGCGGCGCATGGTGCACAGCCCATGCCAGGCATTTGCCGCCGGGTTTGGCACAGGAAAACGATGGATGCGTAGACTTGTATTTATCATCACTCTTGGGCGTCTGCAAGTTGCCGCGGGTGGTTACCTCTATAGCTCACAGTGCTAGACGCCTGCTAAGCTGTCCTAGTGCCCTGATGTAATTACGCGAAAACCAGTTGCACAAACGCTACTTACTGTCCGATCAGGCCTTCGGCGGCCACGCTTTACCTGCAGTTTCTCATAGTAATTGTGCTGGGCCATGCGCTCTTGCACACGCGGCACGCGCGCGTGCGTGCCACCGCCAGAGAGCGCGGGTTGAGGAGGGATTCTCTGAGGCTCTCAAACGCAGATGCGCTACGAGGGACCAGCGCGTAGCACACTCGATACACTCGGCCATGCGAAGGGCGCATTGCACCTCTCCGCCGTGTCTTCTCGACCGAAGGGCGCGGATGCGACCGGGCCGCAGCAGCAACACGGCATAGCGTCGCAAGAAGGTGCAGCCGACATTTATGTGGTCTCTCCACAGAAAAAAGTGCAGCTACGTACATTTGTAACACTGCAACGAACCTATACGGCGTTGCCAGTGTGCAATTTCTTTAGAACACGTCCAGCCAAAGCGTTGAAGCACCCCATGGTGCACCGAGCACTGACTTGGTGCCAGAGACGCGTCCGCAGCTGGACCTCCGAACCAGTCACTGGTCCACTGCCTGCTGCGGCTCTGCATTGACGAGCTGAAGATGAAGCGTTGGCGGCGGAGGCAAGGCACGTCACGGGAAGAAAATGCCACAGCCTCGTTTCTTGACGAGCGTATCTCGCAAGGCTACAATGGGCGGGACGAAGGAGAGACCCGGGCAGCGGTGCGCAGGAGCGCGAGGTGCATGATACAGACTGTTATACACGTATCTGGCGCACTTCGCATCGTACATTTGTTCGCCGAAGACCCCGAATCCGGCTACTGGTAGCGCGTGCGTCCGCATGGCTCCACGGAAAATACAGAACGGCAACCGCCTCCTCATCGCGGCGAACTACGCTGCCGCTTGAGGAACAGCGAAGTGCGCGCTATGATGTCCCCGGCCCCATGATGGTGACTAGGGGCAAGCCGGCCGCCCTCATTCGGTCTAACACGCATTTCGTTCGGCCCCCCGCCATTCGTTCCTTCCACACCGTATTACCTGTTTCATGGGCACGCTGCGCGTTGGGCCAGATGTCAGCTCCTACTCGTGAAACGTACAGTCCAACGAGCTTTTGTGACGAAGACTGGGGCCGCAGTACTTTTATCGCGGAGGAATACTCCCGATTCGGCACCCAGAACGTGCAACGGCCCGCAGGCTCTTAACTTACCTTGTCTTCTCGTGGCTCCACTTCGAAGTGGGGGGATCATTTTGTCCGCTCGTGCTTGACATCGCCACGCAATGCAACCTGCGGGGCAGGTGCCGCATGTTCTACCACGCATGTGCGGAGGTGCTCGTGAATAAGGGAGGCGTGGGGACTGAGGCTCCGGGCCGGATGACGGAGTCTCTGTGCCGTGCCGATGCTGTTGAGGCGGCCTCCGGGGCGAACACCCCGAGTGCTGTAGCCCGTTGAAAGTCTCAGACGTCTGGAGGCGTGCAAGAAAATCGCAGTAGGGTTGTGTTGCACTCTCTCTACAACAGGCTTCTGGAACCCTCCCCTCCGAACATCCGCTGCGTAGTCGTCCTCGCTGTTGTCGACGACAGGGTCGGGAGGCTCCGTTGACGACCACGTCTCGCACAGCTGCCAAGGGCGGAGCGCGGTCCGCAGTTGTTTTACTTTCTCCTCGTAGGAGCGCGTGCTGACTGTTGTGAAATTTACAAAACCGACTCTCTTGCTGTGCCCTTGTTTCTTTTTCTTGACACTTCTGTCTTTACAAGTTCTCCGAGATGGCGGCAGCGGCTCCGGGCTTGAGCAGTGCGCGCAGCGCTGAGCGCCGTAGCGGACAGCACGTTGACAGCGCGTTTTCAAATGCAGCAAAGGATTTTCTTGCCGGCGGCATATCTGCGGGGGTTTCGAAGACTATCGTAGCCCCTATAGAACGCGTCAAGATGCTCATTCAGACGCAAGACTCTATTCCAGAGATCAAAGAAGGCAAGATGCCTCGCTACAGCGGCATCATGAATTGTTTCAGCCGAGTAGCGCGCGAACAAGGAGTAGCATCTCTGTGGCGCGGTAACCTGGCCAATGTGATACGGTACTTCCCGACACAGGCCTTTAATTTTGCATTTAAAGACACATTCAAGCGCATCTTCCCCAAATACGACCAGAAGAAGGAGTTCTGGAAGTTTTTCTGCACAAACGTAGCATCCGGCGGTCTTGCGGGTGCTTCGTCGCTCGTCATCGTGTACCCGCTGGACTTTGCTCGGACTCGGTTGGCTTCAGACGTAGGGAAAGGCTCCGCGAGGGAATTTAGTGGCCTCACAGACTGTCTAACCAAAATTACTAAAAGGACGGGCTTCTTCTCTCTATACCAGGGTTTTGGTGTGTCCGTCCAGGGCATCATTGTTTATCGTGGGGCGTACTTTGGGTTTTTTGATACGGCTAAGGCAGTGCTTTTCGGTCAGAAAAACGATGCTAATTTATTTTTTAAGTGGGCGGTGGCACAGACTGTCACGGCAGCAGCTGGCGTGGCGTCTTATCCTTTCGACACTGTGCGACGAAGGATGATGATGATGGCGGGGAGGAAGAAGGGCGAGCAGGAAATACAGTATACAGGTACCCTGGACTGCTGGAAAAAGGTTTACCAGCACGAGGGTGTCAAAGGGTTTTTCAAAGGGGCATGGGCCAATATCTTGCGTGGAGCTGGAGGGGCACTAGTACTGGTCTTCTACGACGAGCTGAAGAAGATGCTTGTTTGAGGAATTGAGATTTAAGACGTTTAATGTGTCTGCTGGCAGCGTTGACCAGGACATTCGTACACCGTGTTGCACGCGTCCACAAGTGAACTTGGATACGTACGCGTGCGGACATGGTGTATGCGTGGCGTGCCCGATGGGCGCAAGGGGTGACTTCACAAACGGTGTACGTTCGTTGCCCCAACTGTGAAGAGATTTTAGTGCTCTTCTCCCGCTATAGTGGGAAACAATCCGCGAAGGGTGCTGAATTGCAAAGCAAGTGTGGAGCAATGTATTTTAGTCGGCCCGCGCCTTCCGCTCACCTATGCGAACGTGGCAGGGCCGACCGCGTATACGGCGTTCCCCACGTCGTACGAGTTGTCGTCGGGCTCGCGAATTATGCCACAGAAAAGTATCCGTGGAATATACGCTCGTACTCCGGACACATAATATATCGGCACTCGTGGCTTGAGTGCTACACGGGCCTTGCAGAGGGAGATGTGGCGTGCTCTGGCCTCAGTGATGTAAATACTCTGTGCACAGCTTTATGACCGTGCTGTTGCTTTCCTATGCAACCAGTTGCGGCTGCACGGCAAGGCAGATACCTTACGCAGCTTCAGATGGCGTATGACATGCTGCGACCACGAATGAGCGGGAACGCGCGAGGACTATGCAAGCCGCTGCGTTTCCTCCGAGCATACAGCGACACACGAACAAGTAACCCGGCAGTGCACGTCTGTTTGAAGAAATACTGCCAAGTGCAGGGGCATCTGGCAACGAGGTCGGCGGCACTTCGAGTAGCGCATAGATGTGCGCTTTATTCAGAGGATTCGTCAGACGCTCTAAAGACGCGGTGTGTCCTTTTAGGAAAAGGCTCTGACCCTTTGCTCGTAGCACGAGATGCAAATAACTCGTGCCCCGTATCTGTCCGCGACTCTCGGCTCTGCATCCCCCCATAACCTGCGCAAGTGGGGGGGTGCGCTCTCACATGGGCAGCCCTCCCCCACTTCCGAACCGCGTGGCCATCTCGCTTCACCTGAGCGTGCCTACATAAAGTGGGACAAACACTGTTTGTCTGGTTATACATGCCTTCCCTTAGTAGGCGCCAGCTATATCGCTATCTGTTGTACCGCTCCGCGAGGTGCCATCCCCGTCATAATCACCATTACGGCGATACCCAGACACGCTTGGTCTCTTGCGGCCGTTGCCTTTTGTACACGTAGTCATTCGCATTTACCCGCAAGTCTTCAGGTGCGTTTGTTCCGCACTTCACTGTGCGCATCTATTCCCCTCCGTTCGCACTTGAGGTTCCCTGCTTTTGTGGTCCCAGGTCCCCTGTTTTTTTTGCAAGATCTTCTAGCAGTATGATCCGTGCAATGTCGACCTTTTTCTGCAGATACGGGGAGCCAGCGAACCTCCCAGAAGGTGCGTTTATCTCGTAAAGACGTCTGTAACGCTGTGTGACTTCCTCTGCAGACAATGCCCCGCGCACAACACTGCCGGTATCCAGCCCTAATATACGACGAGCTTCGTCAGTCGTCATTCGTGATCGTAGAGAAAGAGGTTGCCGCCGGGAAACGGTTTTGCCTACGTCAGCGCTCCCTTGTTTCGCCGCTTCCCTGTATGCCTGAGGCAACCGCAAGCTCGACCTGCTGAACACACGGGAATGCACGGGGGCTCAACAACTTAGTATAAGACTTGTGGCGATGGTCCTTAATGTTGAACGTCTCATTCAGAGTTTATGTGTGCGCGCGTGGTAAGAGCAAAAGAAAGCCCAACCATGAAACAAAGAACCTGCCTGAATTCCGGTGCTCAGCGCTCCTGTATGTACAGGGGTTTGATGGGCTCGGCTTAACGATGTCACGTAGGTCGTGTACCAGAAGCCGGCGAGAAAACGACCCTTGTGTGTGCTCTCCGCAGGCTATTGGTGGAAATGGAAGGACTGAGTGTATTCATGCATGCTCGGGTGTGAGAGGACGCGCAGCCCGCAGCAAGTCCGCAGCTTTGCCTCCGCTGTAGCAACGCCCAGTTGCAATTAGGCCTGTGGACAAGCCAACAGATGTGCTTTCGCCGACCCAGTGCAAGTTTATTTGATAACTCAAGACGAATGTCATCGCTCACATAACTCTATTATCGCGCGATATGGTGTACGTTTCGCCTACTAATTCATTCGTAGCTGATGCTCTCCACGTGCTGCCATGACTCACCTGCAACATCGCGCGGCCTACGGAGGATGCGGCCACCACGACAATCTGAGCGACAATCCTTCCGAGGGGCCCGATAGCCATGACGGTCGACGCGACTCCGCCAGCCTTTTCCAGTCAAGCGAAAGTTTCAGGCTGAATACGGCGCTTCGGCACGGGGTCCCCGCTTCCAACGATAACGATCGTGCGCGGCTTCCGCGACCAAGACGCGCGGGCGCGTGTCCCGGCGGTCCACGCAGGTGCCAGTCACGCTCAGGAGTATACTGAGCGCTTGACTACTGACTACACGTAGGAAAAGCACTGGGAGGGGAGAAATGGTGAACAAGACCTCAAGTGTCTGTGCATGCGGCGAGCCACAAAAAGCCTGGATGCTGCCTGGAATGCATACTGCAGCGGAAGAACTTAAACGTGTAGGCGACCGTGTGTGCACACCTCTGCAGTTCTGCGCCCAGGTAGAGGCAATGGAATTTCCTCTCCGTTTTAGTGTATCCTTGATGGCCGCACCTCGTATCGTGTATTTTTGTGCAGATATGCATACAAATTCCGTAAGTGTGTACGCAAGCACAGAACCAGCAGATACCGCCTACAGTCTACATTACCGCACCACGGCAACTCTAGAATCAGTCTGCGGTGCTTCTGCATCGAGACCTGCCATCGGAAAGGCGATTTGACTACTACGATGCTTTGTTGCCCTACGCGTGGTCCTCCCTAGCGTAGCGCTGTCTCCACCGAAGGAGGCGCAGCCGCAGTCCGTAGGAAGTGGTAATTTATCACGGTCATGAAGGCGCATGTGTCTTACGAGGACCTCATAGAGTTTGACTAATCTGTACATACGCGGTTGCTGAGCGGATATGTTCATTCACCGCGTGTTCCTGGCGAATAAAGTTTCCTCCGTGTGTCTGGCTTATTCAGCCAGCTCAACTGCCACGACCTGAGCACGAGGGTTTGCCGCTGCATGCGCGCAACATCACCAGGCGAGCCCTCGCACAGCGTGTCGTGCTGAATACTGACGGAAATACATTTCGGTCGACGTTTCTGCTCCGACGCAAAAGCATCTGCAGGAAGTCTCCTGCGCGACACCCGTGCTGCCTCGATTTGAGTGGACCGGCAGGATTGCCTGAGAGCGGTGGAAGCCCAAGTGATCGAAAGCCGTAACGCCTGCTGCATACGGAGCCTCTGCATGTGTCGAGGCAACAAGGTGTCGACCACTGTGCAGCGCAACCGTTACATAATGGTGCTGACACTCATAGGTTTGGGTCTTTCTGACGAAAAAGATATCACCATGAGAGGTCTAGAAGAAGTACGCAAGGCTGATATTGTGTATCTAGAAGCATATACTGGCATCCTAGGAGCGTCACGTAAGCAGCTGGTGCGTCAACACGCCAGGCACGTTCTCGCCGGGACTGCCGTTTTCAGTCCCTTTCTTTACGCGCCTGGCGAGACATATTTTATCCGCTGACTCAGATATAACTCTGCTTTGTGTCGCTGGACTTCATCTGAACGTGCGCTCATCGGCCGGCGGGCAGCAGTTCGAGGAAGCCGCCGCCACATATGCGCGGTTGCCGATCAAATTGCATCACTGCTAATCGCCGAAAGAGTAGGTGGCTGCTATGCTGAACACGAAGTCCTGGATTCGTTGGGGGTGCGAGCATGCGTAACAGGAAACCTACTTCAACAAGGAAGTCATTGAAGCCGACAGGAGGTTGGTGGAGCAGGGCGCAGACGAAATAATATCGAGCGCCCGAGTCTCCAATGTGGCTTTCCTCGTGGTGGGTGATCCATTCTGGTAAGGCCTTGCGATCAGCACAGAACTACTGGAGATTTCGAGTGATACGCCCTCCTTGCACAAGGTTACATCCACTACGAGCGGGAGCAATAGGCCGGCGTCTTCGGTCAGATTTGTGCGCGAGGTTCCGCGTTGAGGGGTCATGGTGTTGCGGTGCAGCGCGACTACTCATGGAGATATTTGTCTCCAGGCAAGGAAACAGGGTGTCCAGGTCAAAGTTGTGCACAACGCGTCTATCGTCAGCGCTGTAGGCTGCTGCGGGCTCCAGGTTAGTCATGAGCAGTACTCTCCAAGTTGCCGCCGGCCTCAGGGAAGGCGGCCAGCCGGGCATGCATAAGAACCGGGTTTTCTTTTTTGGATGACGCTCGTGCAGCTACATGTACTGTCAGTTGCTGGTGTGACCAACGCAACGTTTTTATGGGCAGATATATCGTTTCGGACAGACGGTCTCAATCCCGTTCTTTCACGAAAACTGGCGACCAGACAGCTTCTATGAAAGGATAAAAAACAACAGGGACGCGGGGTGCCACACGCTCTGTCTGCTCGGTAGGGAGAACATCTCCTTTGCAGCGTCCATAGCGGATCTTGTCTATAGCAGCTTCGCTATTTTGATAAGCATAGCTGGCTCTCTTGTTGGCAATAATGTTCAAAGCAGCCTCTGCTCACTCTTACTTTTTGGCAGATATTCGAGTTAAGGAGCAGTCGATTGAGAACATGATGAAAGGAAATCGGGTCTATGAGCCCTCACGGTATGATGCGCTGCGGAACTACTCTTCTACAGGCGGCGTAGCGTAGCTGCGCACGTGGATTTCCAGCCTTGCTGTGCAGTGCGACCGTCATCCGCGCACGCACGCGCACGTCGCCGATAATGGCTTGACACAAGTGGTCACTTTTAGACGTGACCACTTCTGTCAAGCTTCCATGCCGTGTTCTGTTGTGTAGTGACACGCAATCGATGCGTTCTGGCGGCGCTCTTCTCCTATCCTCACAATGAAGCCCGCAGCACCCTGGAGCTCTCAGGCACGTATGCTCCAGCCACATGCCCCGCCTGGCATACCCAAGGCACGCCACACACTGCAGAGCACGTCACCAGCCACAGGTTTTCAATACGGCAAAATGCACTTTGTGTTCGGTGCGTAATACGCGTG